>PVHY01014196.1:0-21668 GCA_004024945.1 Uropsilus gracilis
TCTCATGAACAGGATGGAAGTGAAGACTGTGAGAAAGAATTAAAATTGCTCCTTTTAACCTATTTGATTACAAAATTATATTCTCGCCATATGGGTCAAACTGTGTGTATTGGTTTTCCATGGCTTCTGTAACAAATTGCAACAAATTCAAATGGCTTGAAACAATATAAATGTATCATCTTACTGCATTTTAAGTTAGAAGAGTGAAACAGCTCCCATTGGGATAAATTATGTCAGCAGGCTTGGGTTCCCTTCTGGAAGCGGTACCAAGGAGAACCTACTTTCTTGCTTTTCCGAAGTTCTAGAGGCACCAAGTTTCTTGATTTATGTTCTTTTCCTTTCACCTCCAAAATCAGTGATGGCAGGCTGTCTGTCTCTCACGGAGTCTTTCTGAAACTGACTTTGCTGCTTGCCTCCCTGCTCAACAGGACTTTTGTGTGCCCACCGTAGGAACAGCCTCTGGGAGCCGGGCGTGGACGTCTTTGGAGGGGTATGATTCTGCCTCCTGTGCTGTGGAGGCTGCTTAGAAATCAGAAAATAAAGAGAACATTTGCCTTATCACAAAATGGTGGGTAAAGAAGGGACCTGAGACCCTGCTACCACCTCCTATCTCCCTCCCCATCTGTTGCCAAATGCCACTGCCCAGAGAGCTGCCCCTTGATATTCTACTCCAGGGCACTAAGTCTTTCTCATGCAGAAAGAAACACATTCCATCAAGCTCATCATCCCTTTCTGTATCTAGTTTCTTCTCTTACCACATGTGGGCTGGGGAAACTGCCAGCTTTCATATCTTGTTCAAAGTCATTAATATGGCACTATCAAATTACTGCAAGGCCCTTTAAGCCATCCTTTCAGGATCATTTTCCAGCCCTCCTGGTAACTAACCTGGCCAACCTGGCCACCATATTGTCATGAATTTCTGTTGTGAGGGACAGCTCAAAAGGAGAAGTCTAGAAGGATCCTTTTCCCAGAGATGTCGAGGAGATGGCAGTCTCGCTTGTTTCATCCAGCTGATCTGAACAGGCAGCCAGTGGACTGCTGGGATCAAAACCTCGGTGAGATTTTTACCATTGTAGGGTAAATGAGTTATCAGAATTTCTCACACACTTCTGCCACTAGTCTCTATGACAAGCACGTGTGGTGTTGCACCTTCCCCATGGTCCCATCCACTTGACTCAATAGGTGTGCATGTAAGTGGGCACATCTGAACCTAGAAGAGCGAGGGTAAAGGGTGTCACCCTGGAGGGGAGGGAGAGACTCAGGTTTCTATTTCATCGCTGGCTGTTTTCCCTGGTTTACTATTAAGAATCCTGTGAAGATGATGCCAAGGGCTCCAGCATTCTTCTTTCATCTGCTTGAACCAATGATGAACTTACCTGGATTAGAATGGTAGGAGAACACAGGGATAGTTTTCCTTATCATACCAGTTAGAATAGTTATGAAAGTCTCAAGAAATAATAAGTATTGGCAAGGGTATGCACTGTTGATGAGAATATAGATTGGTGTAACCAATAGGGAAAAAAGTATAGAGGGTCCTTAAACAATTTAAATTGTAACTATCATATGACTCAGCAATCCCACTTCTTGTATTTATTCGAATAATAGGAAGACAATAATTCAAAAACATATATATGCGTTTCTATGCTCATTGAGACACTATTCAAAACATCCAAGATAAAGAGATCATGGATATCATGATAAACGGATTAAGAAGATGTACATACAGATACAGTGGAATACAACCCAGTAAACAAAGAAATATGAAATTTTGCCATTTGCAACATGGATGGAACTGAGGGGGCTATGCTAAATGAAATAAATCAGAGGGAGAAAGACAAATACCAGGTAATTTCATTCATTTGTAGAATATAAAACAAAAAAGCAATTAAACAAACTGCCAGCAGAATGGTGGTTAGAGAGGAAAGGAGAGAGGACTGGCAGTAGATAGGAACTGGATATTTGGTGGTGAGCACGGCATACTATAACAACTCTTGCTCAGCTAAGAGTCTGTACACCTGAAATTTGTGAACTATTACCTTGATAAAAAGGGAGAGAAAAAAAAAGAATACTAAAATCTAGGCGTAAAATGACAGTAAAAATAGCTAACAGTTAGTAAGCTATCTAACAAAGCATAGACTGGTGTTATTTCCAGCAAGTTTCTTAACCCCTCTGCACCTGTTTCTTGATCTAAAATTGACAGTAACAACAGAACTAGTCAAATAGGATTGTAGAATCTGGTACATAGGAAGCAATCACTGTTAGCTGGAATTATTAGCCAGATGCTAAGTATTTTTCAAGTCATTTTTTAGTTAATCATCAAATAGCCCCGGGAGATAAATACTATTATAAATGCCACTTTTAAAATTTTTATTCTTAAATATTTTTATTTTGTCATTATCATACAACATCTGTCACGTTTACATGGTTGTATTGTACCCCTTATTCCCCACCCACCCCCATTCACTTCCTTCCCCCCTCTGGTCACTCCAACTCCTCTCGCTTCAAGCTGTTAGTCTGTGTTTGGCCCACGGGACTTTTCTTTTTTGTCTTCATACTATGTCCTTTTCTCCCCTGGGTGTGGACTTGCACTCCTGAACAGCAACAGACGAGGCTGCTTGGATCTCCCAGAGTAGCTGAGGCAGATAGTCAGGCCGAGCACGTCGGGAACTTGTAGGCCAGATGTGGTGGCTTCTCCAGGATCGTTTCTGGTGTCTGTCACCTGCTGCTGGTTCTGTGTCTTCTGGGATTGGGAATGTAATGCCCAGCCAACAGCTGTGAGGTGTTTGCTGCTGGGGCAGACTTCCCCAGGTAGTTGGTTGAGCTCTCCTCATCTCTCTCCTCAGCAGTTCTGCCATGGGGACACAGCCACTCGTGGTGGCTTTCTTCCCCTTTTGATTATATAAATGCCACTCTTTAGATAACTAGTAAGTAGCAGAGCCAGAACCCAAACTTAAGCTGGTCTCACTCAGAAGGTCATGCTTTTTACCTCTGTGGGAAGCAAGAATCTCATACAGAAAACTAATGTGGTTATGCCTTAAATGCCCATCTCCTCTGCATGTGCTTTGCACACAGTTGTTGCTGTGTGATGCCTCAGAAACCCTGAGGAGAACAGAATAAAGCCAGGCATGCATCTCTTTGAAACAGCCAAGGGTCCCCCCACTCCTTATCCAGTGCACACACTAGTTGACTGCATTTATTTAGGGAGGGGTTTCTCCTAAAGGAGCCAACGCTGACACAGAGAAGACATGGCTAGAGCCTGGTGCAGCCACTCCCGACCCTCATGCAGCCACAGCCTGCATGGGAAATCAATGATTGGCCCAAAGGGCACAGCAAAATTCTCACTAGTCAATTAATTTTAATTGGCTATAAGTTTTAAGGAAAATCTATGCTTCTTGAGGTGTCTCTGTGGATCCAAACAGTGAAGGGGTGTGCAAATCTACCAAGGCCAAAGTTGCTGTGTTGAAGCTTAATGAAATCACACAGACAAAATATTGAGCAAAAGAAACCAGACACCAAAGAGTATGTACTTTGTGATGCCATTTAGATAAAGGTCAAAGGCAGGCAAGCCTACACTTGTGCTATTTAGAGTTGCATGTTTAGTTGATAAAAATACAAAGGAAAGAAAGGGACTGATTACCACAAAAGTCAGGAGGGCGGCTGCCTTTGGGAGGGGATGAACTGCGGCTGGAAACAGGCAGCCAAGCTCTATTTGTTGAGCAGGGTGGAAATGACAAAGGTCACTTATACTAGAACTCATTCGATTTTACATGGTTCCCTTGATAAGGCCCCTATGCCCTTTTCTGTGTGTCATACTTCATAACAGCAGAAGTTGGATTTTGCTTTGTGTCACTAATAAAATTTATAGCAACTCCACCTGAAAACACACTTTTAGTTGGACCGGTGAGACCTGTAATGTGACCATGAAGATTTTTGGAACCCTCCTGTCAAGGACTAGGGTTCAGGAGGTACAGAGTCTGAGGCCCAAGTTTCAGAATTCCTGATAAGCTCCCAGGTATGCAATGTTGTTACACATTCAGAGTAGTCTGCTCCCAAGCTGTACGCCCATCCTTCAGAAGGTAACCAAAGAGACAGTCCATACCATCTAGGTTGTAAGCTAGGGTCCTCCTCCTGTTCGTTAATGCCAATCTACTAGTGTCTAGTCTTGATAAATTATTGAACCTAATTCAGTGTTCTTAGGTGAAATAATCTTCCCTCTGCCTCCTGCCCGGTGCACACGCAGTGGTTTCTGAGCTCATGCAAAGGAAAAGGCACAGGAAGCTCATGGGATCCTGAAGAGCAGCTGTTCTCTTGTGCAGAAGAGTATATCCACTGTTGTTCACGGTTCCGATTACCAAGTCATTGGGAAGCAACTAGGGAGGCTTCTCTCCCGTCTAAATTCCACATTACATTTTCTGTGTGCTACACCAAATGCAAAACGAAGCCACAATTAGAAGCTAGGGTGTCAGTGGGGCTGCTGTGTGCAGAGGAAGATTTGAAAGAAAGCTGCCTGGGGCCATTCGCCAAGCTGTCACAGAGCATCAGAGAAAAGAAATGCAGCGAGAAACTGACTGGCTGTCCAGACCCTTGTGGATTTTTGGGTTTCCTGAAAGCACCCTTACCTACTCTTTGAAATGCTCTCTCCTTATTCATCACAATGCATTCTTGGTGAATTGTGATAAGGTTCCTATGATCGTTCAATGTACAGTTTTCACTTCTACACTAGGAGGTCATTGTCTGCATCTCCAGGAAGAAGAGGAATATATTTTCAGTGCACCAGCCTGATGATGGAGGTGATGAGCTTCTCTAAGTGGCAGGCAAGCTGCAGTTTGAAATGAATCCATCTGAAAAGCTTTGAGCAGTCCTGAGTGTATTAAGACCTGTGCTTATGCATGCTAACTGGCTTCCTCCATCCTTAGCTGAGGTGTACTAGTAGTGGTATACTAGCTTTTAAGTGGAAGTAAACATAACAAAGCCTGGGTTTAGAGAACATTCCATAGAGCCCCTGGCTTTCATAATTATAATAGAATCCTGTATCTCTGGATAGAATGCCCAGCTCAACTCAAAATCTCCTGCAACCACAGTGAAACCTCTGGAAGTATTCCAGGGAGCAAAAAAAAAAAAAAAAAAGCAAAACCATACAACTAGGGAGCAATGTAGTGCCTCCCTTGGGACACCCTCCCCACAGCAGCCTGGCACTGAAGCAGGTGGAGCTCCACTAAGAACCAGGGCATGTGGTTTCAACAGCTGCCACCTCCTCCCTCATGTCACAGGGCTGTTGAGAAAATGAGACTAAACGTGTGGCCAGCACATAATTATGCAGGGGCCTCGGAATCAGGCCATTGGCTGGACAGCTTTTCATTTCCCCTTCAGCTGCTCACCAGTCTCAGATGCTGAAGGCTCTGGGAAGGGTTCCCAGGTCACCTCTCCATTTGCTTCTCACGTGGGCGCTGCAGGCATGTGAAAGGCAAACCCTCGCCTCTGTGTGGGCTGAATGAGGCCCGGGCTGGCTGTGGCACTGAGAGGTGGGAGGCTGGAGGATTCCCACACCCACTCTGGGTTTCAGGGCTCCCTCTCAGCAGCACCTGAGGAGGCTAAGCAGCACAGCTGCAGCTCTGAAGAGCAGAGGCCGTGGCTGAGGAAGCAGGAGTTTCTTAGAAGGAAAGTCACGGTTGCCATCCCTTTGCATCCCTCACTTCAGTTCCATCCCAGCAGGGCTGCGCTGTGACCTTGTCATGAGTGTACACACACACAGGAGACACGGTCTCCAGGTGCCCAGCATCCCCGAGAAGCCAGCTCAGGTTCCCTCCAGCCTGGGCCTCCGAGGTGCTTCCCTAGAAGACTGATGCTGACATCAGGCATCTTGTTGTTCTTCCAATGTGCTCATCCTTCTTCATGCTTGAGCAGCCAAAACAGGTGCATGGGAATTGAACAAACTTCAACCTAAACAAATGAACTTGAAAATGGTTGAAACAAAAGTCCGAATGTGTCTTCTTTTTCTGTGCTCCTCTGACTCCTAAGGCAGGTGAAAAAGAGCTGTTTGAGTGAATGAAGCTCCTGAACTCTGGTTAAGAATATAGTGTTATTATTATTATTATTAGAGCAACTGGGAGGCAGTCATGCCATCTCCAGGCAGGGCTTGGGTGGGCCGTGTGGGAGGCACGTTAGCAGCTGCTGGGAGGGAATCTTGTTTATTGTCGGCAGCCTGGTGCAGAGACTAAAACAACCTCGGTCTCCAAATCACACACACACCCATGTCTTGCAAGCAGCAGCTGCTCCGGATATTGCATCCAACAGCAGCATCCAAGTCTCCACTTGGGTTTGACTCAAGCCACAGGGAAACCCAGGAGGCTACAGGGACAGCTGGGAGTATTCCCAGGGAACCACCCCACCTAACGTGCCTGATAAAGTGCAGCCTACAACATATGTCTCCCCAACAGACTAAATCCCAAGCCCAGAGCCTGGGGACTCCTGCACTAGGTTCTTTTTCATTCATTCACCAGATATGTATTGACCACTCTCTCTGCAAAATCCTGTGCTGGGACCTAAGAAGAGAGGTTGAGACAGTTCCACTCCCTGCATTCACACAGTTTACTGTCTAGGAGGAGCCACCTGTCATCAAAGTGCTATAAAGAGGGTGTTATGACAGAGGAAGTTTGGGGAGCTAAAAACACAGCAGGAGGGGAAATCCACACTGAGTGTGAGGAGCTGCCTTAATGGGGAAATGGTCACAGAGAAGTACTGTGAAGTTCAAGCTATCAGGGTCTGGAGAGATTTCAGCCTAAGGCCATCACTGATTTCTTTCTCCAGCTAATTAAACTTGTAGTACATATCTCCCAGAAAAACACATCTATACCATGCTCCAGGAAAGAAAAGGAAGAATCAAACGGACTAAAAATTGACTAATAACTGGCAGTGAAAGAAGAGATGCAGTGACCAAAGGCAGGGACAGGGAACACCCAAAAGGGAAGGAAAAAAAGAAAGAAATGTAAATAAATGTTATGTAATAAATAAAATTAAATTTAAAAAATCTGTCCATCTGGCTCCTATTCTATTTCACTACCAGTCTCTTGAATATAAAGCTCTGGGAATCATTATAATCACAGAGCATTCATCAAAGTATCCAGAATTCTCTGGGGTACATGGCAGACTCCTTTATCCATTGAGCTCATTAGAGTCAACATGATATGATCACTTATTATTCTTACTCCTCCCCCTGACAGTGATTAATCAACAGGATTGCTCCCCCAAGGAAGTCCAGCCCTTTCTGGCATCATCTAAGCAGCCTCCCATCAACTTAGAGGAGAGGGCGCATCTCTCAAGACAGAAAAATTAGGTGACAAATCTCACTAACTTCCCTGGCACAGCATCCAGGGTGCAGCTTCTACAATGTGAGATGATGTCCTCTTTTGTTCAAAATCCTACAGTAGGTCCTCGCTCACTAAGACTAAAAGTTAAAGCCCAGGCAATGGCCCATAAAATCATACAAGACCTTGTACCCACCTAACTTCTCTCCAGTCAGTCTCTTGGGGCTCATTCTGTATCAGTCATATGTGTCTCCTTGATGGATTTTCTGAACACACCAAGTGTATGCCCTCCTCAGGGCCTTTGCCCTCATCCTTCTCTATGTCAAGGACTTCCCACCTCCAGACATCCACATCCTCTTTCTCTTACTTCCTTCAAGTGTCACATTATCAGTGATGTGTTCCCTGACTGCTTGTTTATATAGCAACACTCCCACCACTGTCCTAAATCTTCATATACGGTATCACTATCTGAAACAATACATACACTGTTTTCTATCTGCTCAACTGGAGTGGATGTTACATGAGGACAAAGATTTTTTTTTTCCTTCTGTTTTCCAGGGTTGGAACAGTGCCTGGCACATAGTAGAACCTCAATAAATATTCACAGAATGAATGATCAATTACTTTGGAAAGGAGAAAGTTCAATAATAGGTGTTGGAATTTTTGGTATTCCCAATAATAAACAATGAAATTAATTTGGACCATAAACCAAAGCAAATTTTAAGTGTATTAAATAACAACATAAAAAAGTGAAACATAAAGCTACCAAGTCATAAGATAGGAGTCTTACCAGTTGATATGGTTTCAAGACTGGGAAAGTTAATTTTCTTAAGAAACAAAAAAGTACAAACCATATAAAAATATTGACTGAACAGAAATTGAAAGATACTCAATGTAATCAAATTCACAGAGACAAAAAGCAAAAAGCTGGTTGACAGGGGTGGAGGGAATTAAATGTATATGGTGCTTAGTTTGGATGAACGGAAAGGTTCTGGAGATGGATGGTGGTGATGGCTGCACAACAATGAATATAATTAATGCCACAAAATTGTACACTACAAATGTTTCATGTTATACATATACACACGTATATAAAATTGAAACTTCTGTATAGCAAATGGTACTATAATGTCAAAAAGGGAACATAGCAACCAACTCCAAAAGATTTGCAGCAGATATATCTCACAAAGGGTTAAATTAAGAATGTATAAAGAATTCTTACAATAATTAAAGGTAAATCCCAGTAGAACAGAAACAAAAAGTCAATTTACAAAAGAAAAAATGTAAATGGCCAATGAGTTTAGGAAAGTTTGTCCAACTACATTGGTAAACAGAGAGGAAAATAAGAAGTCCCATGATGTCATGAGATTGGCAATGACTAACAATCTGATCAAATGAAAAGTAAATTAAATTTGGGGAAAATGAGATCTCTATACAAATTAGAGTTCAAATTTGTATAACAACTGTGGAGAGAAATTTGGCAATTAAACGACAAACTCATATCTCATTTGACTCAGCAGTTCCACTCATTTGGAAACACCCTTGCACACACACAGGGGAAGACATGTGAGGATGCCCTGTTTGTAAGCATGCAACCTACACTAGTGAAGGAGGATTGTTATGTAATCATACGAAGGAATATCAAACCACAGGACTCGAAATTTTTTTCTTGACCTTATAGAAAATGTTTTACTTATTGTAGATCATATAAGTCTGTAATTCCATGTTTTTTTCACCTTTAAAAATATAAAACTATACTTGTAGAAAAATGGAAGTTGATTTGCTCATAGGTTGGTCAAGGTCACAGTCAAAGTTTGCCAACCCCTGGAATAATTTAAATTAAAAGCCCATCTATAAGTGTCAACTTGAACAATTCTTAAAAATAATGACAAAAATGAGCTCCAGAAAAAAATGTACACTTTAGGAAAATCTTTAATCTTTACAAAACATAAATACATATGCATAGTAAATCCATTTAAGTATGTCTATATAGAAAGAATATATATCTATATAAATTATCAATAGATGTTGTTTTTAGTGAAAGAAGACAAGATTTGTGTGGCGCACCAAGGGCACTTAAACTTTATACAAAGTGACCTGAGGCAGATAGCTTTAAACACTTATTCAGGAAACTTGGCGCATGTGTTACCCTTTGTAGTTTTCTATCATTAACTTCCCCCAAAAATACGTACAGAAAACAAACAAAAAGATTGCTAGAGCATGTTAAAATAGGAACAGTGGTTATTTCTGCCAGGAAGGATTTCTTATACTTATTATATACATTTTCTTAAAATCAATTTCTGAAAATTGGAGCTGATTTTATAATGAAGAAATAAAACTTTCCGAGGCACCAGCCTCAATTGAACATGTCTCCTTTATGGAGTCCTGCAGGGACAGAGACCTGGCACTGTCTCGGGCCCTGGTATGCTCACTGCCCTACGGCTTGCTTGAAAGGATGAGAGCTTGAGAGCCTGGTGCAATTGAGCACCTGGCAGCTCTGCCCTCATCTTGCTGATGCTCCCAGGGGTGTGGACCTTGACCTCTTTCTGTGCCCGGGTTCCCAGATCTTGGGGCAGGATGGGGAGCAGCTGAGTTACTTAGTAATGGTGGGCTTGCTACCCAGGGAAAACATGTCTTTCCAGTTTTTTAATCAATGTGGTGGCCCGACTTTATAACTTGGGGTCTGCTGGATTTTAGAGCACAGTCCTGATTTCTACAGGTCTCTGACCCAGTGCTTTCCAGCCTGTAGGACAAAGGCCCCACTGCTTCCCTGAGCAGGTTTGCACATCCAGGACTGACTGTGCCCAGGCACGGTCATGGGAAGCCCCGCATGTGGCTTAAAGCTCGGTGGTCCCTGACCTGACTGACGTCTTTAGAGATGCTGTCATTGAATTTGTGTTCTGTAAGCGGGCAGATGTGACAGCAGTGAGAGTGACCAGAGGAGATGTGGAAGGAAACGTTCACGCCCGTACTGGGCCTGTGTGCACTACGGGAGTCCACTGAGGACACAGGCCATCTGACTGGGTGAGGAGCAGTGACAGTGGCGACGCTGTGGCAGAAGCAATGGCCACAGTCCTGCGGGCTGGACGTAAACTGTCAGGAAGTAACTACAAAGCAAGCTGTGCATAGGGAAGTTGCAATAAAAGCCACCAGAGAGTTTTACAATTCTTTAGCACTTACAATCTGATTTTAAAAACTGTTATGGCAATGAAAAGTCAATATCCACAAGCCTTAGAAATAAAAGTTAAATTTAAAGGACATTGCATTTAATAGACAGGACATTATTTTCTCATAAAGCTTCAGAAAAGCCAATTATTAAGAAAGATAACTCAAAACTGATCTTTCTTTTGATAAAGATAGAGATAAAGGTTATGGTACATAGATGAGCACTTTTAATTATAATGAGACTATGGTACATATGATATAGAACTGCTTGCAACTTCTTGTACAACCGCTGCAAGTTATAAGAAATGCCAGAGGAACCATTAAAATACCATTGAATAGATGTACATTTTAAATTAAATAAATTCACACATAAGAAGTCACCAACTCTACATGTACTAAAATTTCTGTTTTTAAGTAACTTATCAGAAACTTACCACAATGTTTTACATATAAACTTAAATCTAACTTTACTAGAAACAGTTGCACCAGAAGAGGGATCCTCCTTAAAACAGCAATTATCAAAAATTACTTGAGCGCTTGTATTTGCCAAGAATGTCTAATGTCATTTTGAATATGAAGTTAAGTGGCTAGCAGCGCTCTGCCCACCTGTGACTATGTAGGTGCCTATTTTCCTCACTTCCTCCTTTTCCTAATAAATCTGTCTTTTTAGAATGCAAAAAAGAAAGAAAATGAAGTTGCTAAAATTATAAATTTTGATGAAGTAATGAATGAATTCACAAAAACTCAACCCTAAAAGAGCTTTCAAAAATTTCACATTAATGAAGTATCATTCTTCATATGTGATGTGATACTAAAAGCATCCCTCATGTTTGTATGCTTGTGCTGTTCTTCATGTAATGGCATTATGCCTAATGTGTTTATAAGAAACAACACTTTTTTTAAAAGAAAAAATTTTATATTTCAATAACTATAAAAGCCTTTTTCTTTTCTATTTTTTATACAAAAGCCCCACTTTTTCATCTTGCACTGGACCCTGCAAATTACATAGCCAGCTCTACTGTTTTCCAGAAGTGACGGCGCCACCACTGCCCTTTTTAAAGAAAACTAGGCAGCTATCGATCAGGGAGCTAGGCTTGGGGAGTAAAATGGCCCATTCAGAGATAAACTGGGACCTTGTATCCTCATTGCACTGGCCCACAGCTGAGCAAAGACAAAGTAACTCACAGGCCTGTCACATGCCTCTTCTTCATCAACCAGACTGTTCACTGTTTCCCGCCACCTCCCCCTAACAGACTGCAGCAAGTCAGTGCATCAACCAGCCCTCTCTTAGTTGAAGTCTTTCTATCTCTGTTGAACCTCTGCATTCTTCTGGGGACAACATGGGACAAGACTGAATTCCCACTGAGGGGGCTCAATAGAAAATTGCATTTTGTTACTCAGATCCCCAGGATCTCCCTGAATGCTGTTTCATGTTTCCTTGCCACATGCCAGAAACTCTAAAAGGTCACTTCACCAAGGAGTCAGTCTTGGCAGTGGATAATAGCCATGCAGTAGGCACCTCAGACTAAATCAAAGGAAAGGGAAGATAGGCACCTTAGACAGGGCTGCCCCAGGTCATCACCATCATCCTGAAGGATAAGCAGAACTAACAGCCTCTACTGATTAGGCAACCTCTTTTAGATTTTTTTAATTTCACACAAATCATATCTGGAAACTTTCATAGAACCACAACCACCAATAGAATGTACTATACTCTTTTCCAACTCCACTATATAACTTGACAATCTGATCATTTCCTCTTCTGGTCTGTTTTCTGTGTCCATCACAAGATCCTTGAAAAAAGATTTTACTTCTTCAAGTCCCCCACAGTCCAAGTATAAAGAGTATAACTCCAAGCTGTAAGTACTTTTGAGAGCACTTTCCAATTCACCAAGTCATCAATGCTCATGTTGTACCCTCTTCTCCCAAAGTCAGGAGGATGTCTGTTCTATAGAGGAAGAGATCCAGACTTACAAAGTTTCCTTGTTACCCACAGCTCCAAAGGTGCTAAAGTGCAGAGATAGAACTCAATCACAGATCTGATTAGTTCTGCTATGTACCTCAGTGGTGGGGCATCTCCAACAAGTCAGACAGACCTTACTGGTACATTCCAAATGCAGATACATCAGTGAGACCTTGGGATGATAGATGCTTCACATTTCATGTTAGAATCACTTCTTTACTGCTTTTTCTACAACATGCCAGCTGCCTTTAAAGCAACTATCCTTAAGGCCGGGCATGGTAGCACATGCCTGTAAGCAGCAGCCTAGGAAGCCGCAGCTGGGGCCAGGGATCACAGTTCAAGTCCCACCGGGGGGCACATAGCAAGACCTAGTTCCAAAAAAATATAGCTGGGCGTGGTGGCGTGTGCCTATAATCCCAGCTACCTGGGAAGCTGAGGCTGGGGATTGTCAGAGTCTATGGTTCCCTGGGCAACGTGAGCCTGCGGTTCCACAGGCAAAAATAGAGAGACCTAGTCTCAAAAAAAAAAAACAAAAAAAAAAAAACTACCCTCAAAGGGATCTCTCTGTTATATTCATTTGCATTGTTAGGTCAAGGACTTTGGAAAGGAGGGGATGAAACTCTCCAAGACTCAGGTCTCACACTCTCGGCACCCTTTTAGGGTGGAGTGATCAGTAGTAGCTTAAAGAATTCTATTTAGACTTGTTTCACGGCAGTGTGACCATCTTCATAGCCAACACAGTGGACAAATGAATATTTATATGCAATGAAATGTAACTGGACCTCATCTTTTATTACTTACAAAAATTAATTCAAAATGCATTAAAGACTAAAACCAAAGAAACCCCTAGAAGAAAACATAGGGGAGAAGCTCCTTGACATTGCTCTTAGTAATGATTTTTATATGAATCCAAAAGTCCATGGAACAAAGACAAAAATCAACAAGTGGGAATATATCAAGCTAAAAAGCTGCTGTCCAGCAAAAGAGTCAATGAAATTGTTAGCATGCGTGACCAAGGGGCACTCAGGGACCCCATACATACTCTAAAAGGGGTTCAGCTATCCACCACGCAAAGGCAAGAGAAGTATGTTCTTAGATGAAAGAATCTTAATAAAATTAGTGTGTACAGAGAGAGAAGAAAGGATAATTGTTTCCAAATAAATTCCTCAAAATTGCCCATTTCCTCATGGGCAAACACCCAAATAACTTTGACCTAAAGCAGGGTCACTCAGTTCCCATAACTTGTGACAAGTCTAAGGTACCTTCTGGCAGAATAACAGAAAGGTGAGTCTGGGACAAAAGGAGCAAAATCAAAGTACAAATCAAGATAAAAACTATCTCTGCCAAAAACAGCCTTCTCACATGTCTCTCAACCATATGTCTCTTTCAAGTGTCCATCAAGTCTCTCCTCCATGCATCTCCTTCCAAGTGTCCCTAATCTCTGCATACACATCAAAGCTGGGGAAGCAGAAGTCCACAGCACACTTGCCTTCAGTGTTATATAGCTTCACCTGGCCACTCAGCTCAGCACCTGGTTCCCAGTAGCAGTTCCCTTGCCCAGAAAATTCAGCTCATGGCACCCTGTGATTGGCAATCCAAGGCAGCTAAGCGTAAGTGAGGGCAGGGAAAATGGCACCAGTTCAGTACACAGTATACTGCCCCCTTTTATGGAGCTGCATTGTATATCAAAACTAAAAGGCAACTTACAGACTAGGAGAAAATAATGGTAAATCATATCTCTGATAAGAGGATAATAGCTAAAAAAGTATGTTGTACAGTTCAATAACAAAAACCCAATTCAGTTTTTTAAATGGGTAAAAAACCTAAATAGACATTTCTCCAAAGAAGATACACAAATAGCCAATAAGTTCATTAAAAGGTTCCTAATATCACTAATCATCAGGGAAATATGAAAGGAAATATCAAATTTCATATTTCATATGAAATATGAAAGATCAAAACCAGAGAGGGATATCATCTGACCCCTGTTCAAATGGCTATTATCAAAAAAACCAAGAGCTTACAAACACTGGTGAGGGCAGAGGACAAAGGAAATCCTTGTGTCCTGCTGCTGAAAACGTAAATTAGTACAACCACTAGGAAAAACAGCATGCCTCCTCAAAAAATTAAAAATAGAAATACCCTATGATACAGCAATTCTGAGTATATAGGCAAAGGGAATGAGAAAAGAACCTCCAAGAGCTACCTACAGGCCCATGTTCACTGTCACATAGCCAGACATGGGGACAATCTATGCATCCAGCAACAGAGGAACGGCAAAAGGTGTGGTATAGATGGATAATGATGTGTTAGTTGGACATAGAAAAGAAAGAGGGCCTGCCATTTGTGACAACATTGGATGACTCTGGAGGACTACTAAGTTAAATGGCCAAGGAAAGACAAATACTGCCTGGTCTCAAACATACCATCAGAACAGACAGTAGATGGGTGGTTCCAAGAGGTTAGAAAATGAGATCTTGGTCAAAGGATACAAACTTTCAGTTAGAAGAGGAATGGCAGCTGGGAGTGTCATGCACAACATGGTGACTGCAGCTAGCTAGTATAGAAAACTATACTTCAAAGCTCCTGAGAGCAGACCTTACTGTTCACACCTAACAACAACAAAACGGTACATATGTAAGGTGCTTAATGTGTTCACTTACCTTATGTAAACCATCTCACAATGCATATATGAATTATTGTACCAAAATGCCACAATAATCTTAAACAATATTATATGCTCATATATCCCAATAAAACTGCAACGAACAGATATACCTTTATCTCCAGAACCAGGAGTTAGGAGAGAAATTGGGTCACATCAAATTTTACAGTGTGTAGACTCTTTGCCCAGCATTCTCCCAACAGCTAACCAAGAGACACATGTAAATGAAGAAGAACATACAGGAATGTTAATTACAACACTGTTTGTAAAAACATAACATTGGAAACAACCTAAATGTCCCCTAGTAAAGATATGGCCTATGGCAAGTGACAGTGACAAGAAGTGACATTACGCTGCAGTTAGAAAGAATAAGTGGGATATTGAACATTGATATGAAAGATTTCTAAGTTATCTGCAGTGAAATAAGTGAATTGTTTAACAGGTGCATGATCACATATTTTAAACATATACAATCCACAAAGCCACACATTTTTCCCTATATCTATATCTATACCTATGCATGCATGTGTGTGAGTAAAGGGAAGTATGTTTAGAAAAATACATACAAAACAGACAATAGTCGTTCTCTTTGGGTAGAGAAATGGAATTTGTGACATGGCAGTGGCAAAATGACTTTTGCTCTGACTGTTCTTGGTTGAGGTTTTTAAGTAGAAAGTTTCTACTAGAAGAATGTATTCATAGAGTATTTGTGCAATATTAAAAAGAAAAAAACACTTGTAACTGCACAAGAATAGAGAATAAAATCCTTGAAGTTTACTTTCCCTTTGGGGTCCAAGTAGCCTTCCTGGGATCTTGGGAGGGGACGGAGTAAAGGAACCCCCACCTGCCTGAGGGTAAGTTCCCACTGAAAGACCAGTAAGTCACCTGGCTTTCTGATGTTCCTGCTTTCCTAAGCCCCCTTTGTGTGTCTTCCATCCTTTTGCTGATTTGATCCCACCAAACTTAATTTGTTTAAATTGTAATTTTTATAAGGCTAGCGCCAATTATATGGTAGAATCCTTACACTAACGAATTCCAGGAATTGACAGAAGTTATTCTATTTTCCAGTGTCTCGGGTCAGGTTTCCTGGGAAACAGTGAGTTTTGCTTGCAAGAGGTTTGCTGGGAAGAGCTCTAGGGAACAATACCTGAGGGAGGTGCAGGGAAAGGAAGACAGGACTGAGCAGAGGAAGACACTGGACTGTGGTGCATTCACAGCAAAGAAAGAAGTAGATCCCAAAAGAAGCCTTTGAACTGACCAAAAAAGAGGAAAGAGAATCACACCTTTGCGCCTCCATGTGAACCTGACTGCATGGGGGTTACTTCCGGAAAGGGAGTATAAAAACATTTGCTCTTGGTTAAGCAGCTGCTTCAGCTGAAAGCCAATCCTGAGAGGGTCTTGGCTGCTGTACATGAATTTCCAACATGTTGGCAGCTGGGGGGAATGAACATCTCAGCCCCAAAGGGAACTCTGGGAAAAGACACCAGGTTCAGAGGAATCTGGAGTTACATAAGCATTCACTTATGAATTCTGAGGAGTGGGCATACATTTTTATCTCTATTCCACAAGTAGAGGAACAAGGCGTGTCCGGAGTCAACAGTGGAAGCAGAGTGCTGGACACCCAGGCTGAGGCTGGGCATACTGGGGCCACCTGCATCAAGTGCCTTTTTAGGACTCATGAGACATGGTTGGGGGGACAGAGTATTTCAATTTTGAGGGGGCAACGTATGAACCAGAAATAGGGATATCACTGTTTTGAGTTATATGCCCTGGTAATGATCTCGTATCAGCTTACATATCCAGAAAGAACTTAATTCATAGTAAATTAGGTCCATGCTTGAAAACTAAGATGAAAAGAGGCATTTGTGGCACTGATACCATCTCAGTTGTCTGGAATTAAGTGCACTCTCTCCCATCCTTGCCTTGTCAACCCATCTGGACTAGGCCCTGGTACATGGAGTCCATATTCTGTAAACCATCAGAACCCTCTACCATCATGAAAAGTTGAGCCCAGCAAGAACCCAGTTGCCAGCATAGAAATACGTATTTTTTCCAAGCACAGTGGTTCGTGCCTGTAAGCTTCAGCCTATGAAGCGGCCAGGACTAGGGATTGTGGTTCGAGTCCTGCCTGGGGCCTGTAGTGAGACCTAGTTCCAAAAAAATAGCTGGGCGTGGTGGCACGCACCTGTAATCCCAGCTACTTGGGAAGCTGAGGCTGGGGATTGCTTGAGTCTGTGGTACCCTGGGCAATGAGAGCCTGTGGTTCCACAGGCAAAAATAGGGAGACCTAGTCTCAAAAAAAAAAAAAAGAAAGAAAGAAATATATATTTTTTCACCTGATTGCACATGTATATATATCTTACATCATTCTCTACCCTGACAACCTACCTTGAGATTCTCCTATCATATTGATTCACCCGTGAATCATCTTAATCTTATGTGCCCATCCCTCCCCCGATATTAATGACTCCCCCTTGGTTTATGCTTCCATTCTGCTGACAGTTTTTAGTTTTAACTTTTTCTTGTTTTTTGTTTGTTTTCTCTATATCCTGCATGTAGGTGGGGTCATCCAGTATTTCTCTTTCACTTTCTGGCTTATTTCCACTAGCATGATTCCTTCTAGATTCATCCATGTTACCACAACTGCATCAAATTTATCTGATTGCTGAATAATATTCCATTGTGTACATATACCACAGCTTTCTGATCCATTCATTTGTTTGGGTTGTTTCCAGATTCTTATGCCATTCCTGCTCACTTACTTTCTCCAAAGAGCCCTCAAGAGTCTTATTTAGATGCTATGGTTTTATTAGATGGTACTAGATCATTATAAGGGCAGAAAGAGGAAGAATAAACAGATCTGATTCCTTCAAAGATGTCAAGTTGCAAAATAGGAAGAAAGATTCAGGGGGACATAATGCTTTAAAAATCTTTTTGATTCGTTAACTTCCTGTTGCTTGGAAAGTCAGTCAGCAGGCCGGGAGGTGAGCCCCTAACACACACCATCTTCTTCAAAGCACACAGCACTGGGCTGAGTACTGGTCCTGTCCACATTCTCACCTGGACAAGTGCTAATATCTAACACACAGGAAACTGAGGTCCAGAGAGGTGAAATACATTGCCTGAGGGCACTGAGCTAGCGGACATCACAGAACTCTCAGCCCAGATCAGCTGGCTCCAGAGTCACCAGAAGAGGCTTGCACATGCTCACAGAGGAAAATAAGAGCAAAACGAATGGCAGTAAGGAGGCATTTAATACCATTCCCATAGCGAGTGGAAAGACAGATGTCCCAAAGCCATGGGCCTCTATCTGTCGTACGTATAAAGAGAATCAAGTATTTATTTCCCTCCATATTATGTGATGCTATTTTCAGCAAGTTTTAGATGATGAAGCTGTTCACTATTTGTTTGCTAATATTACTATCAGTTAATATTACTACTATATATTATTTTAATATAATCAGTATGATACACAAGAGTGAGAAAAATACCTGTGGGAAGAGGGGACAAAGTGGGGGTGCATTTAAGGGACTTCAACTTAAATGTATATTATACTAAGTGAAAACTGGGTGATGGGCACAATAGTCATTACTGTCTCTATAAAAAGTAGAAAGGATATAAAATCATTTGTACTAGGAAGCAGTTCTTAATAATTTTTTAAAAATACAACAGCATTTTATTTTATTTTATTTTCGAGACTAGGTCTAGCTAGGTTGCCCATGGTAGTCCTGATCCCCCGGACTCAAAGCAATCCCCAGTCTCAGCCTCCCAGGTAGCTGGGATTACAGGAACCTACCAACTGTGCCCAGCTGTTTTTTCGAGACCAGATCTCACTATGTTGCCCGGGGTAGTCTCAAATCCGTGAACTCAAGCAACCCCTGGCGTCTTGCCTCCCAGCACTTGGACTACAGGTGCACGCCACCACACCCAGCTCTTAATAAATTTTTTAAAAAGAAAAATAAAGTTTATAATAACTAAGCATGATTTAATGATTTAAATTGGACTTCATGTTTATTTTGATCTGTAGATATCATATGACTTAAAAGTCCAAAGAACACATTAATAAATTTACAAGTGCTTTATAAAGATTGATTTCAGGGGTCCGGGCATGGTGGTGCATGCCTGTAGGTGACCGCCTAGGAAGCCACGGCCAGGGCCAGGGATTGCAGTTTGAGCCCCACCTGGGGCCCGTAGTGAGACCCAATCCCAAAAAAATAGCTGGGCGTGGTGGTGCGCACCTGTAATCCCAGCTACCTGGGAAGCTGAGGCTGGGGATTGCTTGAGTCTGTGGTACCCAGGCAACGTGACCTGTGGTTTCACGGGCAAAAATAGTGAGAGACCTAGTCTTCTCCCCAAAAAGAACAAAAAACAAACAAAAAAAAATGATTTCAGAAAAAAGACTTGAGTTTGTACAAAGGAAGCCCCACATCAGCACTATAACCTGTTCAAATGCATCTGTCATCTTTGTTGTAAATCATCTCAGTCTTCTTTGGAAATGGACATTGCTGAAGGGTGTTCTTCAGTACAGTAGGTTTTAACCTTGTCAGCCTCTGTGCTTCTCCTGCCCCCACTTTAGTCTTTCCCTGGGGGAACTCAGGACAGTAGGCCTCTCACTTCAAAATACACAGGATCTACCTGCCCCCACCTTGTGCCTCAAGGCCTCGCTCAACCAGCACCTAAGGACATTCCTAACTTTACTGGGATGTGGATAAACTGGCTTCTACCCCTCACAATTTGGTTGGAAAAGTACTTGGAGCTTGTGTTCTTGCAGGAGAGGCTGAGGAGATGCAGAAACCAGAGGTAAAGAACACACCCCACATTACTTGTAGGGGAGGAAATTCCACCAATAGCTCAATTTCCAAAGCAGTCCAGTCCTTCTCTTAAGAATCTGGGGTTCCTGGCACAAGCAATGTAGCCCTTTCTTTGACTTTGTGGCCTTAGGGTTCCTGCACAGCCCCCACAGGGAGAACTTAGCCTGCAACCACATGGCCACTGTGTGTTCTCTGGCTCCAAAGTCCACTGAGCAGCCATGGGCCAGTGAGTGTTCACCAGGGCTGGGTGGGCTGAGGAAGGGACATTTCAGCAGTGCTGCTCTTGAACCACAGCCAGGAGGCTTTGTTAAAGTATTGTTTTAATGCTTTTTAAAATTCCAAGTATTCATTTACTGCTTCAAACAATCCAATGCTAAAACAAAAAACAAACAAACAAACAAACAAACAAAAAACAACTTGTTTAAGGCAGTCAAGAAAACTAAACTGAACTCACTATTACAGGATATTTTTAAATTACTCAATTGTGTTGGATGTACTCATGGTGTCATGTCTTGTCAAAGTCCTAATCTTCTCGAGGTATGGTGAGGGGAGGGGGAGCTGGGGTCTGGCTGGCAGGCTGGTTCTGGGGCAACAATTTTTTTTTCCTTTTTCTTTCTTTTTGAAATTAATCTTTTAATTATTTTAAAATTAATTTTCAATTTATTCAAGTCATACACATTTCAAAATTTAATTAAGTCAAGTTATCTATAAATCTCCACGTTCTGTATATAAATCGAATAGATTTTTAAATTAGTATTTATATATTTTACATCATTGTTATTCCCTGAGGTTCTCCTACAACTATATCATCTGTGAACCATTGTCTTGACCTTTTGTGCTCCTCCCTTCCCTGATTTCTTCCCCCCCACACCCCCAGCTGGACACTTTAGTTCTGTTGTCAGTTTGTTAGTTTTGACTTTTTCTTGACCTTTTGTTTGCTTTCCCTATATCCCACCTATAAGTGAGACCATCTGGTTTTTGTCTTTTTTCTGGCTTATTTCCACTAGCATGATTCCTTCTAGGTCCATCCATGTTATCACAAATATGGGACAATAATTTTAAACATTTAAAATTTTAGCTCAAAGAGCCTTACTTCCTCACCCTAGCACCAAACCTGGATTCACAACCAGTGGAATGGTGTTAGCTTCCTGGTATCAAAAGGGAAGTAAGAAGGTGTTTTGTTTTGTTTTTTGCCCAAAAATAACACTTTCTTTAGAACTATCCCATGGTATTTATAAAAACACTTTTTAAAAATATATTTATATATATTTTCAAATATATATAAATATATTTTATATATATAAATATATTATATGCATATCTAAAAATATATTTATATATATATTGCATACCCTGAGGTTCTCCCACCACTTGTCACCCTCAAACCATCATCTTAATCTTTTGTGTCCATCCCTCCCCCACTTTTACCCTCCATTGCTTTATGCTTTAGTTCTACTGACAGTTTTAGGTTTTCCTTTCCTTTTGTTCTTTTGCTTCCCCTATATCCCACATACAGGTGAGATCATCCAGTATTTCTCTTTTTCTTTCTAGCTTATTTCTGCTAATATGAGTCCTTCTAGGTCCATCCATGGTATCACAAATGCATCAAATTTTCCCTTTTGATTGCTGAATAATATTCCTCTGTGTACATATACCACAACTTTCTGAACCATTTGTCTGTTTTGGAGCATTTGGGTTGTTTCCATATCCTGGCTATTGTAAATAGTGCTGCAATAAACATCTGAGTAGTACAGGTGTCC
>PVHY01014196.1:21768-39263 GCA_004024945.1 Uropsilus gracilis
ACAGAAGGTTCTAGGTTATAATACAGACTTTCCAGATTGATCTTCTGACCCATAATCTCAAAGCCAAAATTAGGGGCCCTCGAGGCAGCTCAGAACCATTCCAGGCAGAGATCTGAAGAGTCACTTCTTAGACTTGTGCAACCCAAAGAAAAACCACTTAGAACAGGGTTATTAGGGAACGGAGAAAGAAAAAGAGAGCCATCTGCATAGTGCCAGGTAGGCAGGAGAGCTGCTTCTCCCCAGCGTGGAAATTGTACTGATTCCTTTTTTTTCTTAATTTATTTATTTATTATATATGTGTTTCACATCTTTGTATTCCTTGGGGACCACCCACCACTTTCCCTCCCTGACCACTCTCTCCCATCTCCAACCCTCCTCACCCCCCACATACTCATCCCTTTTATGGAATTTACATGTACATGTCTATGGCCTAAATTGTCAACTGGAATAAACTTTATAATAATAATAATAATAATAAACCACTTGGAACCAGGGTCCAAGTATGTATGTATAAAATGCACACCAGATTTCAAACAGTACAAAAATAAAAATGTAAAATCTTGATAATTTTTATGTTGCCTATATGTTAGAGCCATATTATGGATATAGAAGATTAAACATATAGAAACCAATTATTCTGTTTTATCACTCTCGCAGTACAATGGACATATTTAAAAAAACATGTATTTAAAGTATCTACATTTTGGTTCATCTTGACATATGTATATACCATGAAACCAAAAGCACAAATCAAAATAATGAATGTGTCCATCATCCCCAAAACATTTTCTGATAACCGTATAGGGTTCCTCATTCCCACCCTTACCCTAAGATAGCCACAGGTCTGATCTCTGATGCTATAGCACAACACATAATACATCTTTACTTTCACTCAGTCTGGTTATTGTGATAACCATTCATGTTGCACATGTCAGGAGTTCTTTTTACTGCTGAGTATTATTCCCTTATATGAATATATCAGTCTGTTTATCCATTTACCCGCTGATGGATATTGGCATTGACTGCAGTTTGGGGCCATGACAGATAAAGTAATAAACATTTGTTTCACGGCTTCTACTGTGGCCAAGTAGAAAATGTAAAATGTGGCTGGCGTAATATTCCTACTGGCCAACTAACACAAACATTCTCCTCTAAGCCCACTTTCCCAGCTCGGGCCAGTTACCAACTTGGGTGCCCTGAGCCAAGTGTTACCACCAGTTACCACCGCAAAAGGCCCCAGCAGGAGGGGTACTGGAGACACGTTTCCTCTGTGTGCCTCAAAGCCCTGACCCTGTGGGGGGAGGCATACCCGCAGAAGTCGTCACTGCAAATTCCACATGAGAAGCCAGGGAAAAAAGTAGAAAAGCTCTGGCAACACACAAGAGTAAGTACTGCATGTCTGTCAGGGGAGCTTGGTGGTCTCCCTAGGCAATGATGTTTGACAGGGTCTTAGGGGAATAATAGGCTTCACCCTGCTGAGCTGGAAGGAGGCTTTCAAAGTGCAGGAGAATGGTCTGAAATGCTCCAGGGCAGGGGCCAGGAACTAGGAATGTTGAGCAGGGGGGCAGGACACCAGATGTCCAGCACAGAGAGTTGAAGAAGGCCGGGGGGGGGGGGCAAAAACAGGCCCCCATGCAGAAGGGGCTACTCTTGTCCTCTAAGCAGTGACTACAGAAGTAGGGACAAGAGTCAGGCTGGACTACAAGGTAGAACACTGAGGGAAAGAAAATGGCCTGAATGAAGCTCCTGGGAATGGACAATGGAGACTAAGTTCTGGAGCGTGCAGAAGCAGAGGGAGGAGGAAATGGTACTGACAGGATGTAAGCAAAGCACACAAGACAGCAGGACTCCGTGCTTCCTCACAGCTGGTGCTCCTGCCTATCGCCATCCTCCCTCACCTATACTCTGACTGCAACCTCCCCAAGGTTGCTCTCTCCCACTGGCCAGACTACCCACCCCTGTTCATACCTGGGCCTACGTGCTTCCTGCTTTTGGCCTGGATAGCTAGGTACTCTGTGAATGGAGGCAAGTATGTGAACCAGGGCTCTCAGGGAAGGTTCATAAACCAAGGACTGTGGCTGGACCTGATGGCAGGGTGGATGGATGAGGCAGAAAGACCAGAGCTTGAGCAGTGGCAGAGAGCAGAATTTAGATCACAGGTGGGAAAAACCATGGGCAGAGGAAATCAATAGCTGCAACTGAAAATTCTCTTTAGTCAGTGGAAAGAACTAAAAGGGACTAAATTATGCTGTGTCTGAAATGCCACACTGAGACGCTGCAATTTATTTTAAAGGGGACTAGCAGTCTGGGGTTGGTTCTTGAGGCAAATTTTGCTGACACATTTTGAAAAAGCAGAAGGGTAAGGAATATACATCCACATTGAGGACAAGGGGAAATGGTATACAACTTTCATCTCGTCTTACTTTAAGAGAACCAGCGCAACTCATTGACCCATGTTCCCAGCCATGAGCCTCCATCCTGTTGCCTCAGTCTAAGCCTTGCTCTCTCAGCTCTTGGCTCTAGAAGTCTTTGAACAGGGCAATCTGAGCCTCAGATGACCCAGCACAGGAGGAAAAGAACCTTCTTCTGGGTTCTGGCAGAGTTTTCTTTCTCTCCATGGATGCGTAAACAATTCAACAGCACATGACAAAGAGAAGGGGGGTGGGTGCCCACATTAATTTCCTCGAAGCCAATGATAAGCCAGCAGATTTGGCTCTAGGAAGGAGATGAAAGCTCCAAGCATAGTTGAATGACTCTTGGGGTTGGAGCCTGGAGCCTGGTACGGATGCAAATTAAAATATAAACTATATAAACAGCAACACAATTGCTCTATTCAGACGTCCTTCATTAGCAGCCAGCTCTCTAGGGCTGCTGCCTGCAAAGACAGCTTCCCTTTCTTCTCCCTTCTAACTAATTTCCAAGCTGGTCAACAAAAGGAGGCTAAGGACAAAGGCAGTTCTAACTGATGAGGCTCTGGGGAGAGGATCTGGGGAGACTAATTTTCCCCGTGCAAATCAAAACACAAATGTGATGTGTCAGGCCAGCTGAGAACAGATGTCCTGCTGGGGATTCTGAGGTGCCAAATGCCCCTTTTGAAGCTCTCTAGATAACACCCTCCACAGTCACACCCACCAGCTCTGACCTTCTAGTGCTGGATAGCACCAACTTCCCAAAATACTGCCTCGTGAAGAGAGACTCCACTCCACAGCCAGGTGCAGGATGCGCCCACTGCTAGCAGAGCAGTCTCTGTCCCTCACAGGGTAGAAGAGGACTTGCTCATTGCATGGTTATGATGCCTCAATGGCGCGCAGCCACTAGGTGAGGACACAGTGTTACCAAACTCAAATACTATTAAATGTTGAGGTGCCAGAAGGGAACCTCTGCTCACACATCATAGATTTGTCTTCAGCTTGGGCTGGCATCCCACCTGTACCTCTGGGGGAACCTCTCTTCCAAGGCTAGAGCTCTCCAAATAGTCTTTCACCGCACACACCCGGCACTTCAGCCATGAAGATTTCATTGTTCCAGACTCCACACTCATCCCCCAAACCTGTAACCTCCTTATTTCCCTTCTGTCCTTCTACATCCTAATTTAGCCTTTGCCTCATGAACCTCTGTTTTCTCATTTTAAAATGAGGTAATAATCCTTTCTCTACTCATCCCATGGGCTACTGTGACACTCAAACTAAGCAAAAACTAGGAATGTGTGAATAGCATGAGTGTGAGCAGAAATGTCCTGAGGTTAAAGCACTGGGCCACGTTGTGACTGCCCTAAACTCTCCCTTCATTGTGAAATGAAACACTTGTTTCTTCAGCTTTAGGATAAATTAAGATCTCCTGCATCAACACCGAAATAAGCCTGCGACATCTTTAAGGGATGGAAGCCAAAGCATTCAAAACGAGCCCCCTGCACCTTGGCCCCTTGGTGCTTCCTGAGCATCTAACCCACAGGTGCCTTTGCAGAGTGGGGAGAGGAGGCAACACAAACACCCAACACCCATCCTGCCCTTTCCAGTCCCCGTTTCCCCCACAGCCAGCAGGGGTAGCCACTGGGTGGTGTGGTTTTCACTTACTTCCCCAGTTGATAAGGACTAGAGTAGCATTATCGGTGTTATCAGTCAAGGACAGCCAGGGCTTTAGGTGAGCATTCCAGAACAGGCAGCTAATATAGCACATGACCCAGCACTCATCTCAATACTTCAAGCCCAGGCTGCATCAACATAGATAGTTAGAAAGGGGGGAGTTGCTATGCTCTAGTTTTAAAAGTCACCCCAGCTACTCACATCACAACTTGTACTTATTTCCTAGAGCTGCAATACCAAGCTACCACAAACTGGGTGCCCTTGTAGAAGCCCAACACCCCAATCAAGGTGTCAGGAGGACAGGTTCCTTCTGGAGGCCTGGCCCCACCAGTGTTAATCTTCACTACTCCCTGACTTGTGGCCTATACCACTCTAACTTCTGCGCCTGTCTTCATGTACCTTTTCCTCTGTGCTTCTCTGTCCTTTCCTCTTCTCATAAGGATACCTGTTAACAGACAGAGCCCAACCTATGCTCAGGACCATCTCAGGACCAGACTCTTTTTCACAAGAGCAAAGAGCCACATCATCAATAGCTCTCCCTACTGACTCACCCCCTTCCTCTTAATCCTATGAGGTGAATCTATGGACAACCCAGAGTTTTTCACTCTCCTGGGGGAATGAGCAAGGCATCATCAGTGTGCACTGAATCCCAGAAACTCTTCCAGAAACCCATCTATCCAGGCCTTCACCCGCCCCGAAGATCAGCTAACTCAGTTCACTCCAGAATCGCTTAAATAATTGAACTTCTATGATTGGTGTAAAACACAGGACTCAGTACTTATTTTTTGTCTATAACTGATAATGTTTACAAAAGGAAACAAAAGGAAAAGTCCTCAAAAACTTAATAAAAATCTAAATTAGGAATCAGAAAACTATCTACCAGGCACAAAACTTCTGAAAGACAACTTCTCCCAGAATAGAGGTCTTGAAAGCACCAGCATTTCCCCAGATTCACCAAAATTGGGAATGTATCATCAAAAGTCCTAGTTTTCAAAGAAATAGTTTCATAAGTTATAACTGTCACTTCCCTCCAAGAAATTTGCCCCAGTTGTGTAAATAAGGAAAGTAAATGTGTCACTGGTAGTTACCAAGAAAACTTCTAAGGTCCAAGATGGTCTATCTTTGGTCAAGGTCAAGCTTATATGCTTTGTTTTTGAGGTCTGGAGTTTATTGACAGTTGAAAGTTAAATTTTCCCACAGAGAAATAAACCAGAAAGAAAAAAGAAAAAGACAAATATTTAATGATCTTACCTATATGCATGATATGGGGATAACAAACAAACAACAGGTCAGGAAAAAGTTAAAAGTAACAAACTGACAGCAAAACTAAAGCAATAAAAAGAGGGGAAATAGAGGGAGGGATGGACATGGGAGATCAGGATGGTAGTTTGCAGGTGATGGTGGTGGGAGAACCTCGGGGTGTACAACGAAGTAAAAAATATATGTATGTATATGTGATCAATTTTAAAAAGTTTAAAAAATATATTTTTTAAAATTTCCCCACAGGGGGAGAGGGTGGGAATGGTCAGGGAGCGTGGGGGGAGTGAACCCCGGGGCTTACAAAGATGTGAAAGATATATAAATAAATTATTTAATAAAAAACTAATAAAAGAATATATGAATATTAAAGATAAACTTTGATATACATAAAAGAAAGTAACTGTGGAAGCTCTATTGTGTGCTTGGTGTTTCAATCACTAAATGTTCTAATGTAGGTTGTTTCATCCCTTGTATATCCTAATTACAAACTGGCCTGCCATTACAATTCAATGGAGAATGCAGAGAGCACTTTCTTTGATTGTGAATATATTTGGACTATTGTCTGTTCAAGGTAAAATACTAACAACAAGCAGAGCTAAT
The DNA here is from genome assembly GCA_004024945.1 of Uropsilus gracilis. NCBI lineage: Eukaryota > Metazoa > Chordata > Mammalia > Eulipotyphla > Talpidae > Uropsilus > Uropsilus gracilis. The sequence continues at coordinate 27,711 of PVHY01014196.1, forward strand.
ACTCTCAGACATATGGCAAGATATTTTTTTTCAAATGGAAACATTCTTAGTAGAAGGAAGTCTTATCTGATAGGATTAAAAAAATTTTCCCCACAGAGTGCTAGGAAGAGGAAGTCTAGCAAACATGACCTGAAAAAGTCCTGTGTATGCCTGGAGGTACTGAACTTCCACATTTATTTATTTAGCAGGTATTTGTTGCATGAGTATCTCATGCATGCCAGGGATACAAGCATGGATCGCAATTTATATGCAGCCCTGCCTGCATGAAATTTTCATGCTGTCAGGAAAAGGGAAAAAAGGAAACATGAAACTATCACACAAATAATTGAAGTTGAGGTAAATGCCAAAAAGCAAGTGTCAGGGTACATTGGAGGCACACAATTGGGTACTTTGCCTTAATAACAGATTAGTTAAATGGGCAGCACCTTTCTACTTGCTACCTAGGATGCTACCCAATTCATGAATCATTTAATAAAGTGAATTAAGGCCAGGCATGGTGGTGCATGCCTTTAATCTCAGCCTTGGGAGGCTGAGGCTAGGAATCACTTGAGTCCATGGGTTCGAGACTACCCCCAGCAACATAGCGAGAGTTAGTCTCAAAAAATAGCCAGGTGTGGTGGCACGCACCTATAATCCCAACTACCTGGGAGGCTGAGGTTGGGGATCTCGAGTCCCCAGGATTAAGACTACCCCAGGCAACATAATGAGACCATGGATGGATGGATGGATGGATGGATGGATGGATGGATGGATGGATGGATGGATGGATGGATGGATGGATGGATGGATGGATGGACGGATGGATGGGGAAAGGAAGAATGGAAAAAAGGAAATGGGTAGAAAGAAAGGAAGCAGAGAAGGAGGGAAGAAAAGAGAGAGAGGAGAAGACTCTAGACTAGCAGTTGATAGATTTTGTCCTGGTAGGGGTTCAAAACCAACTGGCTATCTGTTTTTGTAAATAAAGCTATTTTGGAACACAACCACACACACCCATTTACATGTTATCTCAGGCTGCTTTCACACTGTAATCGCAGAGCTGAGTAGCTGTGACAGAGACTTCTGATCCACAAAGCTAAAATCCTTAACTACCTGGTACAGGTATTGTTAGGGAGCTATAGTAAAACTGGGGGGCAGCTATTGTGTTCTGGTAGGTGGAGACTTGGAGAAAGGAAGTTAAGCCTTCCCTCAGAAAAGAGGATTGAGAGATTAGGGAGGAGATGGAGTAAAACACATAGAAAGGAGAGAGAAGACAGAGAACCGGGAAGGAAGATATGGAGAGCAGAGGAGCAGGGAGGCTGAAAGGCCGCAGAGCTGCCTCTGCCATGTGCCACAGCAGGGACCCTCCCTGGGCCAATGAGCCCAGGGAAGCATGCTGGAGAAACTTGTTACTTGCATAGGCTGACTTGGAAATTGAATACTTGAGAACTTGATTTAACTTTGAAACTGTGAAGCTTGAAAGTCTTGTGGAGAACTGAAGAGAATTTGCTGTGCTGTTTTTTTCAATATGAGATGTCTGAAGTGCTTGCTGTTGCTGTATTGAGTGAGTTTTGCTGATGTTGGGCCACTTTGGAGTTGGAACTGAAAGATTGCCAGAGCTATGCCTTTTGGAGAAGAATTGACATTGTCGTCCTGGTTTTCCTCCTTGGATTTGGATCTCCTGCTTTTGGAGAAGGAGCAAATGATGCCATCTTGGCTTTTTCTGTCTTGGAGTGAATGGAACTGTCTTTGAAGAAGAAATAGCAGTACTATCTTAACTCCTTCATCCAGTTTAAGTTGGGGCAACCATCATTTTATGGACACACATGGCTGCTGCAGCCGTGTGCTCTTTGAACTAGAGTCTGGACTGTGTGGTGAGATTACCAAAGGGGTTCCCTCGTATCTCTCAGTGACTCTTGTCTAATTTGTCTTTTAATAAGTAAATTTGTTTTTGCCTCCCTTTTAAAGTTTATGTGGTCTTGCTACTGCATGCGTGGACTGGGAAGAACCTGGTATATGGCTGGCTCACACTATAATCGCAGAGCTGAGTAGCTGTGACAGAGACTTCTGATCCACAAAGCTAAAATCCTTAACTACCTAGTACAAGGTATTGTTAGGGAACTGTAGTGAAACTGGGGGGCAGCTATTGTGTTCTGGTAGGTGGAGACTTGGAGAAGGGACGTTAAAAGGCCAGCTGCAGGCCGGGCATGGTGGCACATGCCTGTAAGCAGCAGCCTAGGAAGCCACGGTGGGGACCAGGGATTGTGGTTCAAGTCCTGCTCGGGGCGACACAGCATGACCTAGTTCCAAAAAATAGCTGGATGTGGTGGTGCACACCTATAATCCCAGCTACCTGGGAAGCTGAAGCTAGGAATTTCTTGAGTCCGTGGTACCCCAGGTAACATGAGCTGTGGTTCCATGGGCAAAAATAGCGAGACCTAGTCTCAAAAAAAAAGGTAAATAAATAAAATAAAAGGCCAGCTGCTCCCCTTTGTAAGTTTGGTTAAGCACCCCGTTTTGCCTGTTTTCCCACCCGATATCAGTATCACTGCTGGTTATCTTTATTTCTCCACATTTCTGTTCTTGATATTTTCCAATTGGACCAACCTTTCTAACTGCCTGTTGGTACATCAGTAAAGCCACAGGCTGGGTCTAGGCTGATTTGACACACAGTCCACAAATGCTGTATTCAATCAGCCAGCTAGAGCCAGTGTATTAAATGTAAATGTAAGGGAATTACATTCAGCTCCTTACAAACAGAACTTTGACATCCCCTTACTCTAGATTGTTTGGTGCTCTGATCACCACACCAGAATGTCTCCAAAATGTCTACCTGGGCTGCTTTGGAAGGAGAAACCCAGCCAAAGTCCATGCATTAATACAAATTTCAGAGTCCATTCATAAGTATGTGCTGTGAGCCAGACTATTCTGGAACTATTGCATTTAACGTCATATCAACTTTGTGAAGAAGGAATGAGCCTCCTCATTTTACATCTGAAAAAAAAAGGGAATTGGAGAAGTAAACTGCTAATGTGGCATAGTCATGTTTAAACTTAGATTTGCCTGTCATGTGCATGATCATCGTATCCATCTTCCCAACTGCTTTCTGCTCAAACAACACTACAGAATTAATGGGGATAACCCCATCACCTTAACCAAAGAGATAATGAGCAGGAACTGCATCGTGTGAATTCTCTGTACTCCACAGACCAGGCAGCCTGTGGCCCAGCCTCACTGTAGCAATTACTTGACACATGGGAACTTGGGACTTCAGTAACTGAATTCCTTTTGGAATGCTTGAGTTCTTGTAGATGCATGCTACACTGATGGTGTGGGAGTGGAGCAGATGGTACAGCGGAGTCACTACATTATTACATGACCATGGATGTCCTCGTTGCTCTTTGCCCCCAAATAATTACATTATAAACATGTGTGCTCCTCATCCATCCAGAGCAGGGAGTTAGGATGGTGAGGCAATTCTGGAAACCACACCAACAATGAATGTTTACAAGACCAGGGAATTCATCCAGAGATGCACACTAGCTGTGCAGTATTTCTTCAGGAAGCACTGTTAAAGTGAGGGAGCCTTCAGTGTGTTCTGTCAAGAGTCTAGAATGAAGACCAGTAGATAGAAAAACAGTGGAAGCTTTTGTCTCAAAAGTTGAAAGAATGTCCCAACAGCTAGGAAGATCTAACCCTGGAATGAAATGTTGAGATGACGAGTCCACCCAACTCTAAAGATTGATTCTGGAAGCCTACCCACCTCCCTCCTGCCACTAACAGTTGATACATTTGATAAAGAGCTAGCTACTCTCCTGTTTCTATAGACTTGCAGATTTTACAAAGAGCTGGGTAGTACTTTGATTTGCACACCTGCTTGACAGGACTTCTCCCCTAGGAGTCTTTGGTGGAAGGATTTGGGAAGAAAGAGGCTTGAGAAACAAAGAAAGGAATTCAGCTATTTTGAAAGGAAAGATGGAGGCCAGGTGAGGGGTCAAGGGGCCTCAGGCTTGGGCTTTGGTCCAAGCCAGTAACTTACATCTTTTAGTAAGCATAAGCTGAATGTTCTTGCTGAAAGCTAAAGAGTCTGGAGATTTGAACTCCATGTTAGAGTTTGTCCTGCTGAGTTTGACTCGGGTGTTTCTGGAGAGGCTTGTGAGCTAGGCCTGAGAAGAAAATGAGTTGCTGGACTATGGAGTTTCTTTTTACTACCTGCTGGAACACAACACGGAGAAGACACACCACACAATTGACTGCCTGCTTAGAAGAGCTAGAGCACACACCAAAGAAAGATGTCTACTCTTCAAACACATGTAGATGAACTCTGGAGAACTAGAAAAGTGGTGAGTTTAACAGGACTAAAGAACTGAGGGTTTTGGACAATCTTGGGGAGGGACTTTGGACGATGTTGAGGAAGGTTTTGGACAATGTTGGAGTAGTCAAATTTTTATATGCTTCTATGTTTATATGCTTCTTATATGCTTCTTTCTGTAGTAAATAGGAATTCGCTTTGTTTAGTAATAAATTAGTCTGTACTCTAAGAGTTTTGTTCTGGCTTGGAATTTTAGTGAAAATGCTGGGGATGGCAGAAAGAACCTACAATTTTGAATGTCTTTAGGCTGCAGGAGCTGCAAAGGGTAAATTGAGGGAAACTAATAAGTTGAAACTGCAGATGATTTAAGTTTCAAGTTAGAAAGTCTTTCTCCACCTGATAACAAGATGTCTAAGTAAGAGTTAGAGTCCATCTGTCAACAATGATGTGGCATGGATTACTGAGACTCATGGAAGGTTAACACTGGCTCACCTCTGGTTACCTCTAATTCAAAGAACTCACATTTCTCTAAACAAAGAGACCAGCCTGAGTACCACACTGGTAAAAATCAATGTTTTGGACCAAATTTGTTCTTTCTAAACTCTGTGAGATCCTAATCATAACATTTCACTAAAATCCAGTATGCATATTCAACCAAGTTCTGGAACTAAATGGACATAATCCAGGACCGTATTTATGATCTAGGAATGATTTTTTTTTTTTAGTTTGTTAAGTGAAATTATAAGTTCTCTGAATCTGGAATAAGCAGCAGGGAATGAGTAATCAACATAATATTAACATAACATAAACATTGCCATGTACAGGGGATTGTGATCTGATTAATCTTCACAACAACCCTACAAAGAAGATGTTAGTCATCATCCATTTGTATGTGAAAAGGTTATTTGGTTCTCACCACTAATACAAATGACTACAGGTCTAGTGAGTGATCCCTTGAAGATGGTAGGGTTCACTTTGATAAGTGCTATTTTGATCACTGCCTTATCAGAGTAATTGCAAGCTCAGATTACTACTTAATATTTGTTTGCATTCTTGTGATGAAGGAGGTCATCTTGGCACTGGGATCTGGCAGGAGTATATATATGCTTTGCTCAGAACAGCATGTTCTTATGGTAATGCTTTTGAAGCGCCTACCAGTCTTTTTCAGTGTTTAAATTATTAGAATGAGTTTCACATCCTCAGGGTACATTCAACGTGAGAGACTAGATACTTTAGGAGATAATTATCAAGGTCCATGCCATTTAAACACAGGTTGTCATTACTGTTCGCCATTCACATCATTGCTATTGAATTTTATATCCTATTTTCCCATCAGGTCTGGACTGAATCATCTCTTCTTTTGTCACAACACTTGCCTTTGGAGGAAAACAATGTGCAAATGTTTGTCAAGCTGTGTGCCGATTAGAAGATGTTTGCATCCAGGGTTGCTGGGGCTCCATTTGGGTGACTAATGGGTCTGCGAATAACTGGAGATAGTCATCTTTGTTTCTGAAACTGGAAAACATCCTTCATCAGAAACAGGCCTGCCAGCATTTAAGATAGGCAAATCTTTTAAGTGCAGAATTGGCCAGACAGACAGGAGGTAAGGAATGGGAAAACATTCCAGCCAGCAGCCAGAGGGTCCTCTGAGGGAAAGCAGGGAGGCATGAAAGAAAGGGCCTCTTCTGTTTAACCAGAGCACAGACTGTGTGCAGAAGTGCATCAGGAGGCTGAGTGGAGAGCTTTTGGGTTATTATAACAAGTCCCTCCAATACTAAGCTCCAGAAAATGCCTAAAGCTAAAGTCCAACTTGTCAGACTCACAGGTGCATCAGAATAACTGGAGGGTAAGTGTCTGTGTTGAACTGTCTTGCCTTCTACACCACTTGGTGCATCTTCTCCGTGTGCATCAAACCATTCCATCCTTGTTGCCGGTCGTAGGGAAAGCAGCCTGGTTGTGATACCAATCATAGTGCACAGGCACGTAGGTTCTTTATTGGTTCTAGCAATTTACACGGACACAGTAGGCTGCCCAGGGTCAGAGCTGGTGTTGGGGGGGGGGAGATGCAGGAGGCAGGCAAGCCCCAGCCCCCCAGGAAGAATGTGAAGATTCACATTCTTTGTCTGGGTTCTCTCTCACCCCCCACGATGATGCTGCCTTTTATCCTTTCCTCTCAGACCCAAGTGTACCCACTCACGCTCATGGGCCACATAATCATGGGGAGGACGCAGGACCCCAGGTGCTGGTTACACAGATTCAGGGAGGAAAAGGTCTGACCAACTCACCCCACAATGAGAGAAAGCACAACTCACTGGGCCCCACCAACAGTTTCAATTCACTTAACTGGGGTGCAGTGCAAGGATTTGCACTCAAAAAGATTCCCTAGGTGACACTGACTCTGTGAATCCAAGGTACAACTAGATTTGTAGTTCATTCAGCAACTAGTACTAGTTTTGAGTACAGGAGTGGCCAGGGTTGTTTGCTCACTCTTTGACCACTTTCAAAAGCCAACAATTCCATGAAAAGATGTGGAGAGGAAAAATTTGTAAGAAAAATTTTACCCAGGTTATGGGGTCACATTCAATGTAAGATCTGATCAGGACCTCACCCTTCACCTGACTGACAATGGTGCCTGAGGGAAAGAAACCACCTGACCCTAGTTCCACATAAAAGAATACTGGAACTATAAAATGTTTTCAAATTATTGGATAATGCAAGTCATTTAGAACTTCATCTAGAATGGAATTGCTAGCACAAAAAATGCGTTCTCATAGTTTGTTTAATGACTTTTATCCTGGCAGTCATCAATGATCCCAGGGGCTGACAAAAATAATCTTTTCTGGCTTTTCCTCCTTCCTCATATGCTAAGTTTGAAGAGGGAATGAATGACAATGAGATTAATTCTGAAGCATCTTGAGTTTCACTGCCAGCACAGCAGTGATAACTAGAAAAATACAAGGAAGGACCAAAGATGTACCTTGTCTAGGAAATCCTAAAATGTGATCCTGTCCCCAAAGAGAAAGTCAACCTGGTCTTCTCAGCTAATCGTGAAGGAAGATTATGTCCTCACCAAGGTGGTCATGTGCTTTAGGCAAAGTGAAAAGAGCAAAGCAGGGGGAGACTTTTTACTAGCAGGATGGGGAAGAAGTCTTTTTTTTTTTTTTTTTTAGAGACTAGGTCTGCCATATTGCCCGAGGTAGTCCCGAACCCACGGACTCAAGTGATGCTGCTTAACCTCAGCCTTCCAGGTAGCTGGGATTACAGGTGCGTGCCACCAAGCCCAGTCCAGAATTAGTCTTAAATCCTTTTCTACCAGTCTCATTGATGTAAAACTATTACCATACACTCGAAAGTATTCATGACAATTAAAGCTTAATGTCTGCCTTCATTCTGCATTTGATGACGGGGTTCTTAGAATCAGAGCTTCAGTCCAACTGAGCTGAAGGCTACCATATTTGCAGACCACAGTGCGGAGGAAATGAAACTCTCGATTTAGCAATTGAAGGACCTGGATTCTTTCCCTGGTTCTATTACTCTGAATCTACCCAAAATCTTTTCCTCTCTGACTCTCAGATTCTTCTTGTGGAATACTTGGACCTGGTTTTCTGTGTGATTCCCCCCATCACTGGTCTTCACTGATTCTGGGCCACCCATGTGGAGTCAGCTTCATGGGCAACATCATAGCACAGCCTCGCTTCATTTACCTGAGCTCTGCTCAGTTTAATTTCCTTGTACTGCTAGCATTTACCTCCATGCTAGCCAGAGAAGCCCAGGGTGGAGAAGTTTCAACATAAATAAGTAAGAAGGTGAGCTAGAAAATGATCCTTTTGAACTAATGATCTCATCTGGTTAGAATAAGTGAGGGTAGCTCAGTCCTCACCTTCCTGTCAGCAGTAATGAAAACATTTAAGCCCCAAAGAGAAACAAATACCACAGTCACTTTAAGAGATTTCCAAGGAGCCCATGGCACACCCTGCCCACTCGAATCACCAAGGTCAGTCAACCCCATCCTCAGTTCACACACCACACTCTGCTCACCCATCACCCACACCTGCCTTTCCCTTTCTGGTCAGATGTGTCAGTTTTCCTGTCACCTCATCACAGTATGATTCTCCTTAAGGGCAGAGCCATAGTTTGTTTTTCTTTACCTAAACTTTGCATTTGTATCCATTAGGCCTGGGGAAATGATTAAGAACAGATCAGTCATGTCTTTGATTTTTGACTCTCTACCCAGAGTTGCTCCTACAAGTCCAAGTTCCTTACTGAGATCACTCTTCCCAAACATACCCAACTCCATTGCCCACAATGATGACAATCCTCCTGTGCTACCACCAATGACAGGAGAGTCACGGAGCTCACTGTCAAGGCAGCAGGAGCCCAGAGCCCTAACTCTGCCTGGTGACTATTCCCCATGCACCCTTACTCACAGAAAGGGAAGAGTCTTTCTTCATACAGTGATAACAGACCCTGTGAAACTCCTCCCACCTCCCAAGGAAATCATATCATCTCCATTAACAGCTGTCTGCAAAACTGCTTTAAAGTTCAGAAGATAAACAACTTCAAGGTGATTCAAGGTGACTGGTCTTTGCTGTGCTACAGTGTTAGTGTCTCAAGGTCACCCAGGAGGTGGTGGATATGGAAAAAAATGGTCATATTTCCCTCAGGAGACTGGAGGGAGAGAGCTCTGGTTGTTCCACTGATGCTGGAAGCCTACTTACCCTCTCTCTCCATTAACAGTTGATACATACATTTGATAAAGAGCTAGCTACTCTCCTGTTACTATAGACTTACAGATTTTACAGAGAGCTGGGTGGTACTTTGATTTGCACACCTGCCTGACAGGACTTCCCCCCCTAGGAGTCCTTGGCGGAGGGACTTAGGAAGAAAGATATAAAGAGGCTTGAGGAACAAGGAAAGGGATTCAGCCATTTTGGAAAGAAAGATGGAGGTCAGGGTATGAGGGGGCCTCAGACCCAGGCTCTGGCCCAGGCTGGAAACTTATGGCTTTTTGTAAGCATAAGCTGAATGTGCTTGCCGAAAGCTAAAGAGGGAGATTTGAACTCCATGTTGGAGTTTGTCTTAGTAAGTTTGATTTGTTGGAATGTTAAAGCCTGAACAATAAATTGAGCAAATTTGGTATAGCACCCCCTTGATTTAGGAGACAGGCAGTTCCCTCCCTAAGGGACACCTCCCTCCAAAAAAGAAAACAAATTGATAACCCCTCGAATGGCCTTATGTCATTATAGGTAACTTTATGGTTAGCCCAGTCGTAAACTTAAAGTGTGTCTCACACAGACGCCCCATATTTTACATTAGTTTTACTTAGAATAGGAATGCAGATGTATAGCTTAGGTTGTCAGACAGTATAAAAGGACTTAATAATGAACAAGTCGGGGCTGCTGAGTCTCCTTTGACTCGGTAGCCCTCAGCTGAGCTTTCCTAATAAACTGTTTCTTTTGTCTTTATCTTCATGTGCCTGGGGTGTTTGTGCCAACCTGTGTTTGATTCAGGGCCTAACAGATTCAGGTGTTTCTGGAGAGGCCTTGTGAGCTAGGCCCAAATAAATGAACTTTGCCTGTTCCTGTATTTCGGAATTTCTTTCAACTGCCTGAAGTGAAGAGGACACTACATCAAGGTGAAGACAGTATTACGCTCTCGGCTGCCTGCTTGGAAGAGCTGGAGCACATGCCAAAGAAAGATATCTAGAATAGAATTCAAGCAGGTGTAAATGAACTCTGAAGGACTGAACAAGTTAATGAGGTTAACAGGACTAAAGAACTGAGGGTTTTGGACAATCTTGGGGAGGGGCTTTAGACAATGTTGAGGAAGGTTTTGGACAATGTTGGAGTAGTCAAAATTTTTCTTATATGCTTCTTTCCGTAGTAAAAAGGAATTCACTTTGTTTAGTAATAAATTAGTCTGTACTCTAAGAGTTTTGTTCTGGCTTGGAATTTTAGTGAAAACGCTGGGGGTGGCAGAAAGAACCCACAATTTTGAATGTCTTTAGGCTGCAGGAGCTGCAAAGGGTAAACTGAGGCAAGTTAGTAAGTTGTAAACTGCAGTTTCTAAGTCGTGTCGTCCCGTGTCCGTCCGTCCCCGTCGTGTCCCCCCCCCCCCCCCCCCCCCCCCCCCCCCCCCCCCCCCCCCCCCCCCCCGCAGTCTCTGGGGCAGGGAACAGAGAAGCAGAGGCTAGAATCTGCATAACAAAGGTCCATGTAAGGCTTTTACCTGCAGTAGGTATAGGATTTGAATCTGCTTGGAAGAAGCAGGCAGATGATTTAAGTTTTAAGTTAGAAAACTCTCCTTTACCCAATAACACTACTAACCATCACCTATTTGATAAAGCAAATCAAAGCAGCAGCTTCTGTGAAAGGCAGACCAGGGAAGAAAGGCTGCTAGCCTCATCATACACATGATGACCCTGGAAGTCATACCCATGAGGACCTGAACCTGTGAAATCCTTGCGTGCGGAAACGCACATGCACAAGCGGTGGGCCCATGCAATGTCTCACAGCCTGGAGAACTGGAGACCATCTTCCACCACCATGTATAGCAGAACTGTGGATTCTAGAGTAAATGACCTTCAAGCAACGTGAGGGCCTCTGAAGCTGCTGTCATAAACCCATGTGCCTACCTTTTCTAGGAAAGAAGAGCCTAATGCTACTGTGAGGAGCAGGGTAATGGATTGGAAGCAATTAAACACGAGGTAGTGGGGAGACAGGAAAACTGGAGACTGAAACAGGGTGAAAGGAAGACTTTTTTTTTTTTTTTTTGAGACTAGGTTTTGCTATTTTTGCCCGAGGAACGGCAGGCTCTCGTTGCCCGGGGTACCACAGACTCAAGCAATCCCCAGCCTCAGCTTCCCAGGTAGCTGGGATTACAGGCGCGCACCACCACACCCAGCTATTTTTTTTGGAACTAGGTCTCGCTACGGGCCCCAGGCGGGACTCGAACCACAATCCCTAGCCCTGGCCGCTTCATAGGCTGAAGCTTACAAGCACGAGCCACTGTGCCCGGCTGAAAGGAAGACTTTCTGACTAAATTTAACTGTTTGCACCTATCTGCTTGCTTCTCTCTCCCAAGCAGGCTACACACTCTTCATTAGCATTTTCACTGATCACCTTTACCATTGATATGCAAACATCAGCTACCAGCTTCTCTCTGCTTTCTTTCCCTCTTTCAGACCTAAAAAGAAAAACTTTAAAACACAGTTTAAACTTTCCACTCGTGGGTTCTTACCACCATCCCCAGCCTTCTCAACCAAA
>PVHY01014197.1:0-39151 GCA_004024945.1 Uropsilus gracilis
GTTAATTGCATATACTCATAGAATGCTGATTGCCAAAAACACTATATATATCCATAAAAATCTCAAATAAATCGCAGCAGATTCACCACCCCTTGAGTGTGTGCGTCTGTTCGCCATTCGCCGGCTCCTGTGTCTTTCCTGCCCAGCTGAACCCTGGTCATTTGGCCTGCGACCTCGCCCGGACGGTCCGCAGCAATTCTAAGAGATATATGCACTCTTATATTAAGCTGAAGATATACACGTATGCCTATTTTCAATAACCAAGATATGGAAACAATATTAATGCCCAATTATCAATAAGTAGATAAAGATGATGCAGTATATACACACATTAGAATACTGCTCAGCTACAAGGGAATATTAAATATTACCTTTTGTGGAAAGCATGGTTTGAATTGGAGGCTGCAATGTCAAACTAAATCAGAAGGAGAAAGACAAATATCAGATGATTTCATTCTATGTGGAATATAAAGAAAGAAATCCAAGGATGAGATAAAAATCAATTAAAACTCTAGATATATGCTGGCAGAATTGAGGCTACCAGAAATGGTGGGTAGTTTGTGAGATGCAGATGAGAGAGGGAATTTCAAGTGCTATGACGGAGGCTTATTGGTGATCTGGAAGTGGGTGTTGTGTAGTAACATATATTTGAAACATTTTGAAAGTAGTTTTCTTAAGTCATATACAGTGGTGGAAACCAGTGTTACATCAATTTTAAGATATGATGCAATTGACAAAGACAATACCATTTATAATAACATCACAATGAATAAAAGTATCTAAAATGTCAAAAAAGATTTATATGAGAAATATATTTATAATATACTCACACAAACTTCTATTCCTTTTTGTGCTTAAAAATTTCAAGTGATGATTATATATAGTGATTTCATTTCTCTAAACTAAGCATCTATATTCTAAATTTTCATAACCACTATCAGGCAATTAATGAACAATATCAAGGCTGTCCATTGTGTATCTCCTTTATGCTCAGGATTATCTTCGATCATCACGATCAAAGAGTAAATGGCATAAAAGTTGAAATCCTTCCCAGGCATGAGAATAAAGTCACATGTTTTCCTGCACATAATTGCATATGCTCCCTCCTCCTCTTGGTCACCTAAAAGATAACTACATTGGAATTAGCTTTGATACAGTTGTCTGAGAAAAGGTTGAATAAAAGAATGACCATGAATGTTGTCTTAAAGTAGCAGCACAACTGTTATTTGAGATTCACAGGTGGAAAATGCTTTATAGTTTTTCTGAGATGATGCAACTCCACATGTGGTAGAAACTATCTTAGACTAAGAGTAAAGGATACCAGTGAGAGGTCTACTACCTAAGCAGCCCAGTTGCAAAATGCATCAGCAAGTTATTAAGAAAGGTGTCAGATTAAACAAGTTGCACCAACTAATTGAGTTCACAGGAAAAGTGGGGAGATTTCCAAGTATGTTCAGAAAGACAGCTGTAACACCATTAAGCTATGTAACAAGGAATTTAGGACAGTTAGGATCCAGGACACCAAGATTAGCATCCCATAGAACTGGGGGTTCATGATGACCATGTAGTACAGGGGGTGGCAGATGTTCACAAAAGTGGTCATAGGCCATCACATTCAGGAGAAAGTTGTCTAATGAACCCAAAAGCTAATAAAAATACATCTAAGTGAGGCAACATGCATAGGTTACAACTTTACTCTGTATCCAGATGTTTTTCAGCATCTTGGGGATGGTGATATCCACAAAGATGTCCACAAAGTACAGGTCACAGAGGAAGAAGTACATGGGTATATAAAGGTGGGTGTCAGAACTGATGGCCAGTAGATGAGCAGGTTCTCAAACACAGTGACCAAGTACATAGAGAGCAAGAGCAAAAGTTGCAGCTTCGTGTCCTCTAAAAATCCCAAGAGAAGAAACTCTGAAATTTGTCTATAGTTCCCTGCTTCCATGAGATAGTGTTGGCTGCTAAGAAAGAGAAATAGCATAGCTCATCTTCACAAAAACGGGCATTAATGATGTTGAAATGACACAATTTATGGTTTGCAGTCAAGAAATTAATTTGAATATTTTCTATGTGTATCTGGTTCCCTCTAGGGGATCCAACATGACATGACATTTCTGAGTAGGCGCTCATATCCCTAGTCACAGCTACTTAGTGAGAAATTCATAAATGGAAACATGTATTGTCTCATCTATGACTACTGGGTGCTGAAAAACAAAGTTACTCATAATTCACAGGTGGTGAAATAATATGTCATCAGATGGTGACAGGTGCTGGAATGAAAATGAGAACAGTTATGAGGAAGAGAGAATATGAACGTGAGAGTGACATGGAAGGTTCAAAGGAAGTCAGTGTGCTCATGGCAAAGAGCAGGTGATAGAGTGAAGGGAGATGGGCCTGGGAATTCTGAAAAATCTCCAGTATCCATGTTATTTAAAATTAAGGCACTGCGAATATTTTGTGTTGGTCTTTATGACCTATTAACTTATTCTAAAGCACTTATAAATAAAAATGAATCTGTTTGTTTGAAAATGTTTTATAGCATATTGGAGTAACATTCACACATTGTTTTTGTTTTTTCTTTGTGTTATAAGTCAAATTTTTTAATTTATAAGCTCACTGGCCCATGTACTGAGGGTGTTTATCCATAACACACATTTATACACTCTCACAGACACAGACACACGTGATCTAAGGTAGTCGTGCTAATATACAACCTTTTCCCTTCTACTCCCCAACAACACTGATTAGTAAAACAATGGATGAAAGTCAAACTGCCAGCATTGGACACATTTTCCCTGAAAAATGTAGAAACATTTTTTAAACACAAAGTACCAATTGGATATCAACATTTTGTGCTCTTAACAAAATACTTACAAAATCTAAGTACTAAAGAAAGATTAAATAAAATGGACAGGAGGGAAGAAAGCAATCTGAAAAGCTTGTGTGGCCCTTGAGACTCTGAGGAAAAGAACATTTCTCTTATCGTGAAGACATTTGAGCAGTGATTATGGCGCCGTGGTGCACAGAAAGGATAACTACAAAAACTAAATTATCCTAAAGACAGAGCAATAGTATCTTTATGGTGTTAACACACCTCAGCAATTGAACATCCCACTAGAAAAATAAGCAGTATTAATAAATCTAGAATTCATAGAAGGAAATAGACAACATATAGCAAAATTGGAGAGATTTTACAGATGCCTGGTAAATAGTTTTTCTAAATGGTATTGAATCAAAAACTTTTGGAATCAGAAAATGTGGATTTTGGGTCACAAGTCTATTGCATTTTAGCTGTCTGGAATTGAAAGCCAACCAAACCATTCTAAACACTATAATCTTAAACTAAATTGTGGGGAGGAGGCATCCATCTTTGTTGGTGATGGTTTTTAATCAACGTATTTATTGAAAGAATTTGGCATAGGTTCTTCATGTTAGTTAGTGAATGGTTATCCCTGGTGATGAGATAGGCCTATTTGTGATATTCTACCCGAAAATATCTCCATTGCTCCCCTACCAAACAGTCCCACATTCCCAGCAAATCCCATTATTTCAATTATTGTTGTCTCTCCTATCTATTACAGATTGACAACCCCCTAGCCAGCATTTACACTAGAGATACTGCTATATTACAAAGTTGAACATCAAACTCCCAACTTAAAACCCCCAGTTAATTCCCAATGAAAATGAAGCCAAAATTCCACATCTTCAAGTAGAAGGTTTTACTCTCTGTAACACACTCACCAGTCTCAATCTTCTGCTGCCTGCCCTTACCCACATTAGTCTCACAAACACTAAACTTCACTTGAAGCTTCATCAGAAGCCATGGCTTCACCACTTGTACTCTTTTTCATCTGCCCTCTTCTGCATGATATCTTACCCATTGGTCTATTTGGGATTTTTTATATCTCCTCATCTTGAAAACAGTATTTTCTCTCTCTAGACTCCCTAGATTTTCAGGAACGAATTTTTCTTTAGCATCACCAAAAGAAAAAGAATCTTTTTCACACTTAATTTAGCTGTATGGGTTATTATTTTGCAATATTTAATGTAATATATAATTACACTCAGCTAGACTGACTTAAGACACATAGTTATGTTTATATACTCACCACATTCTGATCATAGAAAAATTAATTAGGAACAGTAGCTAAACAAGTGTATATTGCATGAAGAAATTAAAAGAATGTGTTTTCATAGAAGTTGAATAATGAGATAAGTAGAGAATACAAATGCTAAAATGATGTGAAGGACATACCAGAGGAATATCTTTCATATTCTGAAACCTATTATGGTATGAGATTATGCTTTGTAAAAATCAAAATCAAATCAAATTTAATAAACAATACCAAATATCAGGCATATATACTGAGTACTATCATGTTTTTTCTTTCAGTTACATGTACCTGTGTTTTGTGTACATGTGCACAGGTTCACATGAAAACATGGTGGATCACCATGTAAAAGTCATGTCTTACTCTGAAACATAGTTAAAATGTTTTGAATATATACTCAGTAAAAGTAGGACTAATTTTATAAGTTTAGCTTCTGCTAATAAAGGAAAACCAATTTGAATGAGGAACTGCACAGAAGAGCCAGTTTGCAGAGAAGACAGCCAGCACAGCTCATGAGGTTACCTGAGATAGAAGAGAGAATAATGACCAAGACTTTATTGTTCCACTTATTTTAATTAAGGCCCTGGTCTAGTTGTTGTCTGTTCAATGTTAGAGCTTGTATGATCCAACAGTGGATGTGATTGCCCCCTCTTTCATTTTTCTTTTTGATTTTTTCCTTGTTATTCTGGAACGCTAAGCGTTTATCTCTCTCTTTTTTTGACATATCTAACAGGTACAATTGAAATTGGGTCAAAAATGGGCCAGAAACTTCTAACCAACCAGTCAATTTTAAAATGCGACTTCACACCCAGGTTCCCTCAGATTCATACTACCTGTGCGTAGCAGTTGCCAGTCAAAAATGCAGTTTAATAGCAAGGTTTATTTACCAAGGAATGTTAATAATGGAAAAAGTACTTAAAACCACAAGTTGCTAATGATCTTACCCCAGTCACTATTTTCAGTCTCAAAGGTCCCAAAGACATATGTCCATGATGATGCCCCTCCAAAGCTGAGACAGGAACTCTGCAAATTCCAGTCTTTCTCTGGCGTCTTTTCCTTACTCCTCTCTCAACTTTCCAAGCTGCTCCGCTTCTCCAAGGTACTTCAAACTTCTCCCACAATAATTAATGCACAAATCAGCTTCCCAAATCCCTGGTTATCTCCAGGTACCAGATCACTATGCCACCTTGCTGTGGAGCCCCAACCTCTACACCAGTTACTCTTCTACAGGTCACCATGGCTCCTTGACATCACCAGCTCACTCTTCCAAGAGGCTTCTGCCAAGCCTGGTCACTCAGGCTACTCTACCCATATGCCATTCTCATCTCTCTCCTCTCCCCAAAAGTCTCTTTTTCCAGTTTCTGCTCCTTTCTATCACCTTTTTTTTTTTAATCCTAAAAGTCAAAGGCTCCAACTTCCCTCTCTTGGTGATACATTTCCTCTTCCCCACCTGGAATTTGCAACAAAGTAAAAGTACCCTTCATGTTTCAGCCTCTTTTACCGCTGTATTTTTCAGACACAGGGAAGGGCATCAGTGCCCAAACTTTAATACTGCCCATATTGGGGTCCCGGCTTCAAAACTGCCCATATTGGGGTCCCAGCTTCACAAGGAGGTCTTGGTTCTGAACCTCATTCAACATGCAAAGACCTCCCCAGATAAAAATTCTCCTTACATAATACCTTGTATCTCCTTTCTTCATATAAATATCCCTATGGACATGGACAGTCTGTCCTACATGCATACCTTACCTGCTCTCTCATAATGTAAGCCCTGAATATGTGGGATTTTCACCTACTTTCCTCACTTTTACTTTATGTGTTTGTATTTATATGGAGAATATATAAAGGAACAAGAATTCAAATAATAAATACAATGTCAGAGAAAATAAAACTATGTTGAATATTGTGAAATCATAACAAATGAATTAAACAAAATTGAACAAAAATCTAAGACTAACTTCTGAAAGAAAACAGAATTTCTTGAAGTACCTCAGTCTCTTCCCTGATGAATGATGACAGAGACCAAAGTTCTATTCCTAGACAAATAACAGGAAGGATCTGAATGTTGTCTCTGAGCTAGATGAAAAACTTCAAAAATAGTCATGTCTTGTATACCTCAGGGTGGTAGACGATTTGGGTCCACAACAGAGGAGATATTTACAGATTCCTGTGTCTACTCATTAGTCACATTATCCTCTTCTTGCTAGTTCACACTCTGAGTATTTGATTTCCCTGAGTACATTGGTCTGGGAAGAACAGATATTTTTTCATAATGACTCTGTTCCCAAGAGACTAGATTAGGAATCAAGTGAATCTTGCTTTTATTTCTTCTTTTCCATGAAATCCATGATCTGCCAGAGGGTTAAGCTCTTACCATCTTAGCCCAACCTTGAATTAAAATTTCTTTAGATCCAAGACTGAGTATCTTGACCTAATTCTATCTTATGCTCATCTGGTATACTGACACATGACAGAGAACACCTCCTGATCTTTTCAAAAAAAGAGAATGAGTATTAGCATATTTGACAACATGGCACCTTTGAAAAGTCAATTAAGGGACAGGGCAAGTGGCAGCTAAGGCAAAACTGAGCTCGCCTCTTCACACACTGCAGCTAGACTGCAGTGGAACAAAGTCAGTAATGACAGGAAGAAAAGCAGATGATTACAATACACGATAGGAGTTACATTCAGAGCAGGGGAGCCCCAGAGGATCAAGTCAAGCCCCACCGGCACAGCTGGGTCCTGTAAGCAACAAGAGGAACTTCCAAGACTTTATCAGCAACACTGCGCACCCAGGAGAGCTTCTGTATAGGACATAGTGCAGAACCACTGCACCAGGCCTTTGTGGATATGACACAACTTTGGGGAGCTCTGGGTTAAGACCTGGAATCACACCCATCAGGGCAGCCCCCCCTCCCAGAGTCCTAGTGAACCCCAGGTACTTCAAAAATAGTTTCAAATATAGCCAAGGATACCCTTATCTAGTCTCCACAGGTTTGATGACAAATGCATAAGAAATATGACTAAAATAATAATGAATTACTGTGTCAGAATTCAAATAGTTCTTGATATTCTGGCTTCAGAAATAAAATCAGTTCGGATAAAGAGGAGTTACTTAAACTACTCCTTCTACTAGATATTAAAGGAATTTTCTTTCTTCCCTTTATCCCTTTTAAAAAAGTGATTAATTCCATTTTCTGGTTACAATGTAAAAATCAGAAAGCAATGTGGAAACCACTTCCACTCTAGTGAGACTAAGTAAAAAAATCCAGAAAATCACACCTTTTATTAAACTCATCAGTGTAGCTCACTGTTCAGCAAACTAGCCCAAAATCTAAGAAAGCCAGAAGCCTCAGTTAGACCTTGGGAATGAGATGAATAACTCATCTGGGGATGATCATGATAAACCAGGGTCAATCTATAAGCAGACAAATATTTAAGGTAAAATCATGATGTATTTCTAAAGTCAGGTGTGCATTTGCTGCCAGGAAGACATAGCCTTCCTCAAGGGTATTTTGCTCTGCTCATATCAGATATTGTGTAAATGGCAGAGAGTATGGCCACATAAAGTGGATGTTATTTGGTAAAGTGTGACTATCAGCATAATTTATATTCTGGCAATTCTATTGATATGTTAAAACCTAAAGACATTCATGCACGTGTGCATTTATTTCATCCAAGACTGCTTATAGCATCAATGTCCAGTATATTTAAAAATGGAAAAAAGATACAAGGGTACATGATAGTAAATAACATTCCATTCACACCATAACCTTTTACATAGCATACAAAAAAATACGTAAATGATCATTAGAATTATGCTGAGTGAAAAAAAGTTAAGTAATTACTGTAAATTCAAAACTAAGCAGAAGTAAACATATTTACATATGAATAAAATATATGACATGATTAAAATCATGTAATTGTGGTTCCATTTCAGAGGACAGAAAAATAAAATTCAGATTCCTTTGCATATAAATGGCAAAATCTTTGTTTACATATATATGAGAAATTTGCATAATATAACAAACATGTAGCTTTATATTTCTATGACTATTTCCATATTTAGCTATCTATAATTATATATACAAAAGAAGTAGCATTGGTTTATAAAATCATATAGGTTTGAGGCACACAGCACTAGAATTCAACACCTATATGTACTAAATTAGAACACCACCAAAAATCTTTTCACCCATCATCTACCTCCTTTAAACTGCACTTTCTTGTAATCCTCCTTTGGAAACCGCAATTTTGGTCTTACAATCTACGAGTTTGTCCTTATTTTGTTTCTTTCTTTTCTACACCTGTGGAAGAGAAAAATAATGAAATATTTGTCTTTCTCCACATGACTTATTCCACATAACATTTCTCTCAGGTTCATCATATCGGCAAGACTATAGTCCTTAGAACATCTGCACCACATCTTTAGTCACTCATCTACCAATGGACACTGAGGTTCACTCCATTCTGTGGTTATAGTAAATGATTCTGCAATAAATGTAGTGATACATATTGATTTTTAATTACTGTTTTTTTCTCAGATAAATACAGAGAAATGGAAAGACTGAGTCCTACATTTCTATTCTAAATTTGTTTTAGTAATCTGTTTTTTCATAGTTGCTTCAATTTACCTCCCTACTCTCAGTTAAAAGATTCCCTTTTTTCCATATATTTGCCAAATAAGTATTTTGTCTTACATTTTTATAGATGATAGTATTTTATTATTATTTTAATATACTTCATCATAACATTTTTGATGCAGTATAATTTGTTTCCTTTCTTTTTAGTTATTTTATTGACATAGCATTGGTTTGCATGTTATATAGGAATTGGAGATACAGAGTACCCATCAAGAACATTACAACACCACACCAAAGCACCATTGTCTTCCACATAATTTCTTGTGACCCACCCCTACTTTTTTCTCTCTTCACCCTCTAGCCTCCATATTATAATTACAAGTCTATGGCTTGTTGTTTGTTTGGCTTTATCTTACCCTTTGTTTTGTTTCGTCATATTCTACATATATTATACTTTGTACCCTACTTATCTTTCCCCCTCCAATTTATTTCACTGAACATATCCCCTTAGTTCTGTACATAAAGTTGAAAATGACAAGAGTTCATCTTCTCTCATGTATAGACACCACATCTTCCTAATTTGCTCATTTGTCTTTGGGCACTTGGGTTGTTCCCATAGCTTGTCTGTTATAAATAAGCTGCAGTGAACATAGGGTGTGTCGATCCCTTAAAAAGAGGGTTTTTGTATTATTTGGGTAGATACTTAGGAATGGATTTGTTAATCATCAGGTAGATTTATTTTTAATATTTTGAGAAATCTCCCTACTGTTTTCCAGAGGGGCTGGGCCAGTCTACATTCTCACCAAGAGTGTATAAGTATTCCTTTTTTCTCCACATCCACACCAACACTTGTTGTTTCTGGTTATTTTAATGACCATTCTCACTGCTGTGAGATAGTATTACATTGTGGCTAGATTTGCCTTCCCTATAATAATTAATAACATTTTGCTTATACATGTGTTTATTGGCCACTATCTATCTTCTTTGAGAGGTTTCCATTCACTTCCACTGCAACTTGTAAAATTATTTTTGTTGTTGATTTGTACAAGTTTTTATATCATTTTGATTTAAAACACTTATCAATGTTTAATTAGCAAAAATCATCTCTTATTCAAGCAGGCTGTCTTTTCTTTTGAGTATGTTTCTTTCATTGTGCAGAAACTTCTATTTTGATGTAATTGCAGTTGCTTACTTTTGTTTTTATTTTCCTCACCTTTGAAGATGAATCTAAATAGACATTGCTCAGTTAGTGATAAGCAGCTTACCACCTAAGTTTTATTTGGCCTGTTTTGTAGTTTCAGGTCTTACATTCAATGTCTTAATTTATTTGAATTAGTTTTTGGTGTGAAAGAGCAATCTAGCTTTGTTTATTTGCATTTGGGTATTCAGTTTTCTCAATACTATTTATTGAAGAGAACTTCCTTTTCTCCAATTATTCCCCTCAGTAGGGAGATTTCTCAAAATATTAAAAATAAATATATCACATTATTTAGAAAATACATTCATAGGTATTTATTCAAAGAATGCAAGAACACGAATTTGCCCTAGACAATGTTGTCATAAAATTTCTTTTTCTCTTGTGTTTCTTTCAATAATGTTTTATAATTTTCAATAAATGGGTTTTTCATCTCCTCAGTTAACTTCATTTCAAGGTATTGTATTATTTTTGATACGATTGTAAATGGGACTGATTTTCTGATCTTTCTTTTTTGCTAGTTAGTTTGTTGTTTGCTTCTAGAAATGCGAGTTTTTTTGTGTGTTAACTTTGTAACCCATCACTTTACTGTATTTGTTTATTTTTGGTAGTTTTGTATTGATTTCTTTGGAACTTTCTACATATATTATCATGTCATCTGAAAATAGTGAAGAGTGTTATTTCTTGTTTTCTTACCTGGAATACTGGTTTTTTTTCTTAGCCTGCCTCATTACCCTGTCTAGAATCCCTATTACTGTTTGAATAACAGTGGTGAGAGATCTAGCTCCTGGTGAGAGGTCTGGATCTTTGTGTGAAAGCTTTCAATTTATCACCATTGAGTATGATGCTTTCTGTAGGTTTGTTATGTACAAACTTTAAATTGTATATGCCTTCCATACACATTTCATAGAGGTTTTTATAATCATAAAAGAATCTTGTTAAAAGTTTTTCATGCATCTAGTAAAATAATGTGATCTTTATGCTTCCTTTTGTTGGTATGGTATATCATGTTAACTGAATTTTGTGTTTATAACATATTTGTACCCCCAAAATAAATTCCACTTGATTATGGTGCATAAGCACTTTAATGTAGTATTGAATTTGGTTTGTTTGCATTTAGTTAAGAATTTTATACTTATATTATTAGATACATTAGTCTACAGAAGTCTTTTTCTGTTTTTTCTATCAAGGTAATGTTGATCTCATAAAGTTGGAAGTTTAGACAGTTCTAAACTGTCTAATGGGAGTAGAGAATCTGTCAGAAAAATCTTGCTTGCTGTCCAGAGGAATTCTCCTCAGGGAGTACATGTGCTTAGAGGCTAGAGTAACAAGAGGAGCTGCACCTAGTGAACAGATCTGGAAAGTTGTAAATACCTCTTCATCACCTGTCCCTCTGTGGGCATAAACCTGACTGGAATGATATGGTTTTGCTCTCTATGTGTTTGTTTAGAGGTCAATTCAGACTGGGAAACTGGTGCCTCAATTATTCACTGCTATTTTTTCTAGAGAGTTTTATATCATTCAAAAAGGAATTCAGGCTTCCATTTGGAGCCCTTCTTCTCCAAGTTGCCATCCAGGTAAGTCCGACCACCCAGTTGCCTTTCCTGAGATGGCCAGAGAAAACGAGTCAATCATCCAAATGGCAAGAAATCATTGTATCTATTCTTTCCTTGTTTAAATAATTAAGGGATTTATTTCAGGCGCTAAACAATATTTCATAGTATTTCTTGCTACTCACAATGTTAATACTCTTATCAATTTTTTTTAAATTGCAATCTTTTCATCATCTTTATGAATTGTAATCATATCAATATCAGATAAATAGGTTGAGCTTGTTGAACTCAGATTATAGTTCTAAACAGGGGGCAATTTTGTCCACCAGGGACATTGAGCAATGTCCAGAGATGTTTGGAGCTATAATAGTGGGGAGGAGCAGGTGGAACCCAGAGTGCACAGTGCTCTAAGCATCTTACAACACAGAGGACAGAGCCCACCACAGAGAATGATCTATCCCAAAATGTCATTATTTGAGACTTAAAAATACCAAATTAAATAATATCATTTTTATAATGTTCATAGTTGACCTCAAGTTGTTTTCTGAATTTGTAACACTTTACTGCCATCAAAATTAGGAGGGACACTTTGTAACCAGCTTAAAATATTGAATGTCAATCAAATTTTTGAAGTTTCTTGCAAGCTTAGTAGGTATAAATGGTTGTTATTGCTGTTTTATTAAATGATTAGTTTTGGCAAGGTCCATATATTTGGTCACAATGTTGGATAGTCTGTTCTTACTATATGCTTATATACTATCGATCCATTTTCTATAGCTATTAGTGCCTCAAATTATTTCTAGATATAATTTTTTCTCAATTTTAGATTTTGTCTATCTTCTTATTTTTGCATTTCTTACTTTATTAAGGTGATTTTGTTTCCTGTAATTTTCTTATAGTGTTATCTGCATATTAATCTATGATGTGTTAGTTACTCTCATGCAAAGATCACAATCCCTCTGAATTATTTTAAGATCTGTAATAAACTAGCAATTTCATCTTATTCCAGATACTAGATATTTTTGTCAGTTTTAGCTAAAAATTCAACATTTCCAACTATATTGATGAACCATCTTGGCATTTGATTAAGTGTCCATATATATTAATACCTAATAACTGATTCATTATCAAATAGTACACAACATTTAATGTGTATCAGAGCATTCTAGGAACATTATACACTTTTTCATTTCTAAGTCATAGGTAATTCAACTATTAATTCCTGTTTATATCATTGGCTATTGCTATTTAATTTTATTCAGTCCATGTATGACCATTCAGTTTTGCTAAATACATGGTTTTGAAACTACTTATTCTAACCTGGCGTCATTATTTTCAGTTTATATACTTTCATGTTCTTAAATTTATTTCTGCTGGTGCAAATATTTATGTTTTTGTGTGAAAAGCATACTTAAGTGAGCAGACAAGGATGAACACTTTGTTCTTTTGGACCAGGTATTATAATAACTAAGGACAATGAAATAAATGTACTTAGCATGTAGTCCTTAGGCATAATCATGTAATGAAAGTTATTCAATATAATAAGATAGAATTCTCATGGTAGGGCAGGATTTATGGAGCATGGTATGGATGTTTGAGTTTCTGATGTTTGGTGAAGTTCAGAACCAGGATTAGAACATTGGGTTTGCAAACTATTGGGTTTGCAAAAAAGAGATGAAAACTCAAAGTCTATTATAACACAACAAAAATATTCTGCATGAGAAAAATGAGGACTAACATCATTCCCTACTGGACTATATAAAAGTTAATGGGGCAAATAATTATAGAATACGAATAGGAAAAACAAGTCTTCTACTGTTTGATATTAAATGCCAAATTTTTGCTGCACTTTGTTTATTTCCTTTTGTAAAGTATTATTTTATTCCTTTGCTCATTTTTTGAAGTCTAAATATTTAAGAATTTTTATTACTTTAAAATTTTAATTGAAAATTGTATTGTTTGCAAACACACATACACATACATATATCATTGTGTACTCCGGGGTTCTCCCACCACCTTAACATCAGTGAATCATCTTAATCTCTTGTGCTCATCCCTATCCTCATTTATCCTCCTATATCTCTCTCTCTTGCTCTATATTTCAGTTTTGACAGAAGTTTTAAATTTTTCCTGTATGTCTGTTTGCTTTCCCTATATCCCTCATATAAGTAAAATATGTAAGACTTTTTACACCATTATCGACATTTTTGTTTTATGGATGAGTTTATTTTTTTTAATTTTTTTCTCGACATCAAGGAAATGTAATCAAGAATAGACTGTCAGGAAAATCTTTTTTCCTCAGGATCTATCAGGGGACACTTGCATTCCTCATCCATTTAATTGCTCCCTCACTTGCTGTTTCTCCCTCTCCCCCCCATTTCCCACTCCCTTGCTCTCTCTTCCTCTCTCAACAGATGTCTTATGTTAATTTAAATACATTATAGAAAATACCAATGTAATATGAAGAGTGAGGTTTATTTATTCATTGAGAGAGACTTAAAAATTGAAATTTCTGGAAACTTTTTCTACATTGCTGAGCAACTTAAGTTGTATCTGTTTCTGGTATAATCAGTAAGGATTACTGCAAAAAAAAACCAAAAACCCTGAGGCCATGTTGTCATGTGTGTGCTTGTTGACATATGTGTGGCACGAGGAGTAAGAGCAGTCCTCGGAACATGGGTATCTTATCTCATATATCCAAATATAACTTAAAATAGAAAGCCCAATTCACATTCACAAGATACAAATAAGAAGGGATTTGTTTTGACTAATGGCATAGAGTTGACAGGATTAGTAAAGTAAAAAAGATACACAGTATAGATAAAGAACTCCTATGTCTTGAGGTCTTAAGATTTTAACAATAGCGGAGAGAGCACTTCACTCCTAACATGTATGGAAACTTCTCTCACCACATCCTTGTGCACATTTATCTTGCAACATACTTTATTTATTTATTTATTTATTTGTTTATTTATTTATTTATTTATTTATTTATTTATTTATTTTGCCTTGAGCACTTAAACTGAGCACCTTCATCAGAAACTTTGCATTGTCTGTTCCCTCTGCCCTCTGTTGAGCATATATTTCCCCATTCTTTTTCTCTTTTTTGAGTTCTCTGTTCAAATATTAGTATGTTTGCATATTTTGCCTAAAGACCCATAAATAATTGGATACCCTATTGACTCTCCTTTGTACATGCTTTCCTTTATTTCATACCATCTATTGCCATCTAAAATGTTATAAAATTGTTTATATTGTTCCTACAGCATTAAATTTAGAGAATTTTGTTTTTCAGCACTCAATATTCATTGCCTAGGTAGTGCCCATGCCTAAAACATAGTCAAGACTCAAAATATATAATCCTGATATATATATATACATATATATATATATGAGAGTCTGTTAAAAGTATAGAACTCATAACCAATTGGGGGAAAGCTGATTGGTACTAATTTTTCATATCAGAAGTAATATGGTATTCTATGAAAGGAATCTGTTATATACACAAAATATTAAAATGAATTTCTTGACTACAAAATATTATTGGTAGTACTTCAAATATGTTAATAATCCAAACTTGTGTGAAAATAAGCCATGTATATATTTCACTCTTTTCAGAAGTCACCTCTATCATGAAACCAGAAAATGATACGCAAGTTTCAAAATTGTTTCTTCTGGGATTTTCAGAGGAACCAGAGCTGCAACCCCTCATATTTGGGCTTTTCCTCTCCATGTATCTAATCAATGTGTTTGGAAATCTGCTCATCATCCTGGCCGTCACCTCAGACTCCCACCTCCATACACCCATGTACTTCTTTCTCTCCAACCTGTCATTTGCTGACATCTGTTTCACCTCCACCACCATTCCAAAGATGCTGTGGAACATTCAGACAAAGAGCCAAGTCATAACCTATGAAGGCTGCATCACCCAGATATACTTTTACCTACTCTTTGCAGGACTAGATGATTTTCTCCTGACTGTGATGGCCTATGATCGCTTTGTGGCTATCTGCCACCCCCTACACTACACGGTCATTATGAAACCCCAACTCTGTGGACTGCTAGTCCTGGTGTCCTGGGTCATAAGTGGCATGAATTCCCTGTTAGAAAGCTTAATGTTGTTACGACTGTCTTATTGCACGGATGTGGAAATCCCCCACTTTTTCTGTGAACTCGAGCAAATGGTCCAACTTGCCTGTTCTGATGCCTTTATTAATAACATTGTTTTGTATTTTGTAGCTATTTTGCTGGGTGGTGGTCCTTTAGCTGGTATCCTTTATTCCTACTCTAAGATAGTTTCCTCAATACGTCGAATCTCATCAACTAAGGGGAAGTGCAAAGCATTTTCCACCTGTGGATCTCACCTCTCAGTTGTCTTTTTATTCTATTGTACAGTCCTAGGAGTATACCTAAGCTCTGGTGCTACTCACAGCTCAAACTCAAGTGCAATAGCCTCGGTGATGTACACTGTGGTCACACCCATGCTGAACCCCTTTATCTATAGTCTGAGAAACAAAGACATAAAGAAGGCTCTGAAAAGATTATTTGTGAAGGAAATGACAAAAGGTCAATAGTCCTGGAAAATACCCATAATTTCAGAGGTCAGCATCTCAAACTCAGAAGTTGCACTTACTTACTCAGACTTGAGATTGAACTTGATTTTTTATTGATATCATAGAATTTCCATGTCTTTCAACTCAACTTCTCTAATCAATGTATAATTTACTTTGATAAGCTTTTACTCTCTCTGATACCAGTTTTTCCTTTTAGTATTTTCTTATTTTCTTAAATCTATAAATATCTCTGATCTTTGGAAATTTCCATTTACATAATGAGAAACATGAGTTTTTATCAGAATAATTTCTATCACACCAAGTATTTTTTCCATTTTACTAAATTAATTGTAATGAGTGGTACTAAGCATCATGTACAAAAGAGAAAAAACTAGACTAGATTACCAAGGTAACTTATATAATATTAGAAAAATATGCTAGACTGCTGTTTTACTTTTATGTCAGGAATGAATTCCAAGGAGATAATTTTTAATGCTGTTCTTTGAAAATATAAAGTAGTTGTATGTGCTGTCTTCAACTATTAAGACAAATATTACTATAAATCAGCATCAGATTATTATAACTATCCTCATTTATATGTACTTTGATACTGCACCAACAAGCTATTGTTGTATGGCAAGGCATTCCAAAAGCAAATGGTTTAGTATAATGCTTTTTACTAGCAAATGAGATTGTATGAGTTTTTCTTTCTTTGCTGGGTTCCTCACAATTCAGTGCTGGTTATGATCTTTAATTTTTTTCCTAAGGTTAATCAATGGAGTTTTGCCCATAGTCCTCCTTTGTCTTGAGTCAACATATAATTAATTTCTTTTTATATGTATTTTTGTCTTCTATATACAGAAAAGGAGTATAAAATGTGAATTGCTATCCCATATATATTTTTATATCTCCCATTTAGAAAAGAGACTTTGACCACTGTGTAAATTGAACACATGTGCTCTTGATTCTAATTGAATCTTTGAATTGCTGGAATTTTTCATGTATATAATTTCAGTAATATAGTTATATACTTTTAACTTTAATGAATTTTATATGTAATTGCTAAAATCTTAATCTTCCTGAGTCTCAACTTTCTTATTTCTGAAGATAACATGGAAAAGTAAACATGAACTCATGCAAAGATTGCAATAAATAAATGAAATATGTGGATGTATTTTATTTATTATAAAGAAATTGCCAAGGTTGAAGTTGTATATATGTATGTTTGTGTTTGCGCATATTTTTGTTTAACATAAATATACTTATACATATATGTAGACAAATACAGACTCATTTCTAATTTCATATTTTTATTTTTTTCACCACCCTGGTAATCTCATATTTTTAAGTGAAATTAATTTAGGTAACAATGTTGCATAACATCCTAAGTGTTCTACATTATATTGTGAAGTTTGTTTTCATTAAATTGTGATTATCACCAAAAGTTTCATTTTCATTCTCTCATCATAAATTTCACTCCATTTCATCTACCTCTACAATCTTTTCTTTTTTTTTTTTTTTCACCTGGTAACTACCAATCTCTGTATTTATGAGTATGTTTTTATCTTGTCTGTTTATATTATAGCTATGAAAGAAGTTGAAAGATATAATAACCACTCAGTAGGTATGAGGTAATACTGTGATTTTTATTTGCCTTTCTTTAATAATAATGACGAGCAACATCTTTTCATGTACCTGTTGTGCATTTCTATATCTTTTCATGAGAAATGTCTATCCAGTCCCACTGTCTATTTTTTAATTGAGTCATTTGTTACAGAGTTATTTGTGTATATTGGATTTTAGTACTAGGTCAGTGATATGATTTGCAAACAGATTGTTTTTCCATTCAATATGGAAAATAGTGTGTCTTCTCATGATACTGTTCAACACAGTATAGGAAATTCTAGCTAGAGCAATAAGGCAAAATAAGGAAAATGTATCCAAATGATAACTACAACAATTTACCTTTTGCAGATTTCATGACAATATACACAAAAATCCCTAAAGACTCCATGGAACAATGACCAGAAATGGCATAAAAAATAAATCATTGCAGAGGAAGTATACAAAAATCAATATACATTAAATCCATTGCTTTCCTATGTGCAAAAAAAACAAATTAGAAGAGAAATAAATCAAGAAAACAGTCCAATTTCCAGGAACATCAAAAATTAAGTACCTCAGTATAAACCTATTAAAGGAAGTAGAACACTAAGTAAATGAAAACAGTAAAATATTGCTAGAAAGAAACAAGAAAATACAAGGCAATGGAAGCATATTCCATGCTCATGAATTGTTACCTGATCAATAAATTTATGCAATCCTTATCAAAAGTTAACATAATTCTTTGAAGAAATAGCACAAACAATTCTAAAATACACGTGGCTCAGACTCAAAAAAATCCAGAATAGCAAAGATAACAAAAAAGGGGAATGAGGTAAAGCACTTTCAGACATCAAACTATACTATAGCACATATAATCAAATCAGTGTGGTATTGGATAAAAACAGACAAAAAGACCAATGTATAAGAACAGAGAATCCAGAAATAAACAATGGAGGTCAACCACAACATCATACCATATAAAAATTTAACTCAAAATAGATCCTAGATTTTTATTTTATTTTATTATTTTTTATATTTTTCTTTTTTTCTGTTTTTTTTTAGTAATTAAATGATTTATATATAAATTTCATATCTTTGTAATCCCCAAGGTTTGCCCCCCTCTCCGTTCCCACTCTGTCTCCTCTCTCCTCCACCTAAGTTGTGTCCTGAATTTTGGTTGTTATGCTTACTTTGACTTTTCTTCATGGTTTTTTGTTTATCTCTCCCATGTCTCATATAATAGTGAAACAATTTGGTGTCTGTCTTTTTCTTTTTGACTTGTTTCTACTAATGATTTCTTCTAAGTACATTCTTGTTATAAAATCATCCAATTGGTCATTTTTAATTGATGAGTAATACTCCATTGTGTATATATACATCTTTTTCATCCAGTCATCTGTTTTGGGACATTTAAGTTGCTTCCATGACTTTGCAATTATAAGTAGTGCTGCAGTAAACATTTCAGCACAGTTGTCCCTTTGTATAAACATTGAGGTCTCCTTTGGGTAGATTCCCATGAGAGCAATTCCTGGGTCAAATGGTAGCTCATTTTTCATTAATTTGAGGGTCCTCCACACAGTTTTTCATAGTGGCTGAACCAGTTTACATTCCCACCAGCAGTGTTCCTTTCTCTCCACATCCCCGCCATCACTTGCTTTTGCCTGGTTTTTGGATGGGGGCCATTCTTACTGGTGTAAGGTGGTATCTCATTGTGGTTTTGATTTGCATTTCCCTGATTGCTAGTGACATTGAGCAGTTTTTCATGTACCTGTTGGTCATTTGTATTTCCAAATTTTACAAATTTTTAATTTTCCCCCCACTTTTTCTCCCATTTGCTTTTGTTAAGTTGTGTGAGTTCTTTCTGTATCTTTGTTATCAGACCTTTATCACTTGTATGTAGGGCCAAAATTTTTTCCCATTCAGTTGGGTTTCTTTTTGTTTTCTCTGTTGTCTCTTTTGCTGTACAGAATCTTTTTAGTTTGATGTAGTTCCAGCTGTTAATGTTTTCCTTCATTTTTTTAACCTAGATTTGGATGGGAGAACAGAAGCTATAAGAATACATTGAAAAAAAATACAGGCAAAATATACCACAACTTTGCCTTCAGATATGTCTTTTCAGACTTGTCTCCACAAAAGGGAAACAAAACCAAAAGCAAACAAATGGAACTGCATCCAACTAAAAAGTTTCTAAACAATTAAATAAACTATCAAGAAAGAAAAAGACACTTTCAAATGGGCTAATATTTTCACATCATGTGTCTCATATGGGGCTAATATCCAAGATCTACAAAGATCTCATAAAATATAAAGATATGAAGAATTTAAAAAAAATTGGACTGCAGAGTTAAATAGTATCTTCTCCAAAGAAGGTACACATATCAAAAGTCAACAAGCATATGACAAAATGCTCATCACTTATTATAGAAACGCAAATAAAAAACATATTTATGTACCACCTCTATGCTTTGTGAGTGTCCCACATAAAATGTCAAGAAACAGCAAATGTTGGCAAGGGTTTGGTAACTAGGACAGGTCTGGACCCTATAATATAGATATTCCTCAACTATTCACTGTCAATCAACACCATCATCCAGCCAAATCCAACCTTTGTATTTACCCAAAGAATTCAAATGTCTTAATGAAAGGAATACCCCTCCCAGGTTCATTGCAGCACTATCTACAATATGCAACTTATGAAAACAACCTAAGTTCCCCAAAAAGAACGATGTTCTATATACATACAATGTTATGGTATTCCACTATCCAAAGAAATGGAATCTTGCCATTTATGACAAGTCAAATAGAAATGACTAAGGTATGCTAACTGAAAGAAGTCAGAGGGATAAAAACAATGACAGTAGGAGACCACATATGTTCGGAATATGAAGAAATAGCAAAATAACAGAGAAAACTAAAGTATAGCAAAACTATGACTGCAGAATTGAGATTGCTAGTGGGAAACAAATAGGGTCCCCAGGGTTAAGCCTGGGGGTACTTTAACAGTGGTTGTGTACCATGTACCTGAAGATGTGTGAACCTATCCCCCCAAATCTTAGATAATATTGTAAAATAATGTTTTCTCAATTAAAAATAGCACAAAATGCACTACAGAGTGAATAAGCAAAAATTTAAAGATGAAAAAATATATGAACTTTTAAAAAGAGGAATCTAAAAAGGTAGAAAGTTAGAAAGATCAATTTAAAGAGTGAAAATATATGTTCTGTGTTTCATGAGATGGTGATCTAGGAGACTCATTTACTTTGATGGAAAAACCTAAATACAGATAGGAAAGAAACAATTTCTTCTGCAGCAAAACTAAAAGCAGTCATTTATTCATGCATTTCAAACACAGAAAAATACATCTAAACAGGCAGAAAATGCTAAAACCAAAATAATTCCATCAATCTTACTATATCATAACAATCATCTTTCCATCTCAATGGCAGCTGATGACCAAGCTTGTTCCACATGTTCCCTAGGTTCTACATTGCTATCTGATGATTCTGGGTATTAGGATGCAGACAATTTTGAAGCGCGTCTTCCACCACACCCAAACTCTTTTTCGAAAGTATGTTACTTTGACTCAAAAGCTCTTACCTCTTAAAAACAGTAGTCTTTTCAGAAGCACATTATATGATGTCATTAAAGGACCTCAACACACAGGTGGCATACAGTCTCAAATAGCTTCTGCTGAATGAACACTCAATCTTTTCTAAATCATATGCAAAGTCATTTTTGATTCAGAAGACCTACAGTAACTACACTACTGCAGAAGTCCAACCTTGCAACTCAAGGAAGAGTCCATAATTGGAACCGGCAGCATCAATATCACTCAGAAAATTGTTTGATATTAAGAATTTTTGGCTCCCTAGCACCTTCCCTGTCATATCTGCATTTGTACTAGAACTCTAGGAGATTTAGAAAATGCACACGGAGTGAAGAAAAACAGTGTAGTTAGTTTTTCTCACCATCTCACTGGTAACACCAGGAGCAGAACTTTCTGTTTGATGCTCTTCTGTGACATATAGGAGTATAACTCTGTGCATTAACAAATAACAATAAGGCTCACAAGCCCATTTATCCAGAGAATGGGTTTTTTAATAGTACCATCATATAGAGTGGACTTCCATAGTTATTTGCTAATTTAGGCATACAGCATAAAATATGTAGATGATTTTGTGAACCATGAGGAAAACTATTTAAGGAAGCAATAGCTTGTTTTAAATGTCACAAATTATATTCTAATTAATCTTAAAATCTATTTTCTTATAAATCTGGAATTTTATATTTCTAATCAATTTCTCTTTGTCACTTTTTATTAAGTAACATTGCATTATAAAATTACAGAAGTTTCAGGTGAATACAATAATAAATAAGTATCTGTAGATACATTAACTTCTGCACTAAAATGTCTTTTGCCCATTCCTTTGGCCCCTTTCCTTTCTGAGAATCACCCATTTGTTCTTAAATTCTGAACATTTATTGTTTCATTTTGTTAATTGGCTTGGATTTTTATATACCACATACAAATAAAATCGGTGTCTTTTCAAGGTGACAATTTATAACACCCAATGAAATGCATAATTAATTATATTGTATAACTTCCTAATTATTTTGACAAAACCTTCATAAAATCAGGGAGCATAGAATGAAGGATTTATTCAAACATTGTCAACTCTGTACTTTGTAAAAGAGTAGAACAGTAGTGTTCCGGGAATATTAAAGCCTGTGTCTCTTCCACTTTCTTTTTCAAAATAAAAGATTTTACTTAAAGAAAATCAAACTAAAAATTATACACAAGTATGTATAGTAGTGTGTTAGGCTTATCCAGTGTAATACATAATAGAGATATAGTGTCAGATTGAATCAGTCTGAAACATAATTAAGTACAGATCACAAGCATTCACTTGATAAGAGCATTTATATGTTTATACTATGCATGTGTCAATTTTATTCATATATGAATTTATTGTTCGTTTATAGTTTGATCCACTATTTTCAATGTTCTGAAGATCACAGGGATATAGTCAAGACACCATTCTCAAAATTAGTAAACAACAAAGAGGAGGGTATGAAAGAATGGAGGGGGTACCTGAGAGAGGGAGGTGGGGGAGATATCCCAAAATCCATTTACTGAGTTTGTGATTTAAAGAATTAAAAATGAAATCTTTTTTTAAAAAACTAAAGATATTTAACAGACATATAGGATAATCTCAAAAGATAACAATTGTATTACAGGAGTAAACAGGAAGAGAGAAAGTGAAAGAAGGTGGGAAGAAAAAGTGAAAATGATATTTGAAAAAATAATGACTGAGAATGTCATTATTACTTAATTAACATGGAGAACAAAACAGATATCCAGATTCAGTAAACAGTTAAAGTTCCAAAAAGGATGAAGCCAACAGATCCATAGCAGGCCCCATTATCATTAAAATGGAAAATCCTAAATGCAGTAAGAAAAAAAAAAACAGCATGTTACATACTCAGAAATCATCTAGAATGTCAATGGATTTTTCAAAAGAAATTTTGCCACCAGAAGGGACTGGAATTAAACATTAAGTGTGATAAAAAGGAAAATTAAAGCTTTAAATCAAGACCATATCATGGAAGTTTACCATTCAGAATTGGAGGAAAATAGTGATAGTTTCAGACAAAAATTAAAAATCCCTGGATTTCATGACCACTAAACTGGCCATGCAAGAAATATTCGAGGACCTTTGGTAAATGAAATTAAACTCAACAAAAAGTAACAAAAGTATAGGGGAAAATAACACCGACACATGTAAATAGATAGAAAAGATAGGAAATCAATCACATGAAAAGCTAGCATGAAGATTAACAGAAGAAGCATTGTAGGGCGCCTCGCACAGCCAGTGGGACATTGTCACAAACTCCAGGTGAGAGACTTCTTGGCCACTTCTGTGCACTCCAACCCTATCCCCAGCGCACGGAGGACTGCCTGCTTGGCTTCCTCCTGGGTTGTGGTGGCAGGCAGCCTCAACCATGAGCCACTAGGGACTCTTTTGGTGGCTCCCACAGCCAGTGGGGCATTGTTGCAGAAGTGAGAGACTTCTGGGCCACTCCTGTGTGTTCTGACCCTACCCCCAGCACACCAAGGACTGCATGCTTGGCTCCCTCCCAGGATGTGGCAGCAGGCAGCCCCAACAGCTAGCCATGAGGGACTCTTTCGGTGACTCCCACAGCTGGTGGGACATTGTTGCAAACTTCAGGTGAGAGACTTCTGGGGGGCGCTGGTGCTGATAGGAATCTCAACAAGAATTAGAATACTAAATAGACAGTACAAAAGTAAAACACACAACACAGCCCAGAAACAAAGGGAAGGAATTCACCCCAAAACAACAGATATCAGAAACAAGAAATCATACAGGCACAAGGGCAGAAATCACCAGACTGATATACGTCAACCTGCCAACCAATACTAGAGCAGTCATTGCACAATATGTGGAGCAAACCCAAAGGGAAAATGCAAGCAGGAAGAAAAATACAAATACTCAAGTGAGCCCAAAGGGAAATAATCCATCTCCAAAGGATAAACAATCTCCAGAAACCAACATGGATGAAATTGAAGAAATGCCCTTTATGTCACATAAAGAATTCAGACACAAAATAATAAAAGCAATCAATGAGCTAAGAGTAGAAAAATATAAAAAAGAATGTAGCAAAATGAACATCATCATTGGCGAACAGAAGAATGAGATTGAAACCCTAAGAAAGAAAATGAAGGATATGTAGTATATAAGAGGAGCAATAGAAAACCTCAAAAGTACTGGGGAAAGCCATGAAAGCAGACTAGAAGACATTGAAGAACAAATCAGCACACTGGAGGACAAGAAATAGAGAGAAATAAGAGAAAAAGAGAGTGATAAACAAAATAAGAAGACAGTGGAAAAAATCAGGGATTTATCAGATATCCTAAAGAAAGGAAATATAAGAGTAATTGGGATCCCAGAAGGAGAAGAGAAAGACATAGGAAATGATAGGCTTTTTAAAGCAATAATAGAACTTCTCAAACTTGAAGAACGAAATGAAAATAGACATACAGGAAGCAAAAAGGACACCAAACTACTTTAATGAAAGAAAAAACACAGCAAGACACATAATTGTAAAACTCCTAAGAGTTCAAGATAAAGACAAAATCATGATGATGACTAGAGAGAGGAAACAGATAACCTACAAAGAAAAACCCATTAGATTGACATCCGATTTCTCTGAAGAGACACTCCAAGCAATAAGAGAATGGAGCCTCATATTCAAAAAACTCCAAGACAAAAAGTTCCAGCTAAAATTACTCTACCCTACAAAGCGCTCCTTCCTGTATGAAGGAAAAATTAGAACCTTCTCAGAAAAACAAAATCTCCAAAAATTTGTTACCACCAAACCCCAACTCAAAGAAATATTGGAAGAAGCCTCAGGACCAAAACCCTCAGATGTATAAATAGAGTATACATAACAAGAAACCAAAGCAGAACCTCAAAATGACCTCTAGAAAACCAACACTAGAACCCCACATATCAATAGTCACTCTAAAGGTCAATGGTTTAAACTCATCAAACAAAAGACACAGAGTTGCAGACTGGAATAAAAGACAGAACCCAATATTCTGCTGTCTCCTGGAAACACTCTAATCCGTAAAGATAAGCATAGACTGAAGGTGAAAAGATGGAGAACAATTCTACCAGCGAATGATCCCAAGAAAAAGGCAGGGATAGCCATTCTTATAACAGATAAAGTAGATTTCAGAATAAAAAAATTGACAAAGGATAAAGATGGATACTACCTAATGGTACATAGTTCAGCTCACCAAAAAGACTTAACAATTATCAACATATATTCACCAAATGAGGGAGCACCAAGATTCATAAGACAGCTACTAGCAGAACTGAAAACAAATATTGGTAAACACATATGTTGTAGGAGACTTTGACACCCCACTCTCACCAAAAGACAGATCAGTAAAACAAAAACTAAACAAGGACACAAAAGCTTTAAAGGAAAGACCAATGGACCTAATAGACATCCACAGGAAACTGCACCCGGCAAAAAGGGAATACACCTTCTTTTCAAATGCACATGGATCCTTCTCTAAAATTGACCACATATTAGGACACAATGAAAACCTGAACAAAGACACAAAAATCAAAATTATACCAACTTTTTTCTCTGATCATAAAGGCATCAAACTAGAAATTAACATTGAAGAGAAGCAAGAAGAGTGTCCAATACATGGAGAATGAAAAATATACTACTAAACAAAGAATGGGTAACTGAAGAAATTAAATGAATTAAAACCTACTTTGAAACAAATGACAAAGAAGACACAACATTCCAAAATGTCTTGGACTCAGAAAAAGCATATCTAAGAGGAAGGTTTAGAGCAATACATGCCCATATCAAAACCAAGAAACTATCCAAAGAAAAAACCTCATATCCCAACTTGAAAAATTAGAAAAAGTACAACAGGAAAAGCCAAAGCCCAGCAGAAAACAAGAAATATAAAAATAAAAGAAGAAATAAATAACATAGAGTCCAAAAAGATTATCCAGAAGATCAACAAAACTAAAGCTGATTCTTTCAAAAAATAAATAAAATTGACAAACCCCTTGCAGAGCTCACAAAGAAAAGAAAACACCCAAATAAATACAATCACAAATGAGAAAGGAAAAATCACCACAGACACAAAAGAAATCCAAAGGATAATCAGAGACTACTATGAACACCTATATGGAAACAAGTACAACAACCTGAATGAGATGGACATATTCCTGGAGAAATACAACTACCCAAAATTGAACAAAGAAGAAATAGAGAGTCTAAATAATCCAATCAAAAGCAGTCATCAAAACTCTCCCTAAAAACAAGAGGCCAGGACCAAATGGC
The DNA here is from genome assembly GCA_004024945.1 of Uropsilus gracilis. Classification (NCBI taxonomy): domain Eukaryota; kingdom Metazoa; phylum Chordata; class Mammalia; order Eulipotyphla; family Talpidae; genus Uropsilus; species Uropsilus gracilis. The sequence goes on from PVHY01014197.1 coordinate 26,503, forward strand.
TTTACAAATGAATTCTACATGACATTCAAAGAGGAAATAACACCTATACTACTAAAAATCTTCCAAACAATGGAGAAAGAAGGGACGATCCCAAACACATTCAATGAAGCAAACATCACACTCATACCAATACCAAATAAGGACAGCACTAAGAAAGAAAGCTATAGACCAATATCCTAATGAACACAGATGCAAAAATTTTAAACAAAATACTAGCAAATCGAATCCAACAATGCATAAAAAGCATTATTCACCATGACCAAGTGGGATTTATCCCAGGGGCACAAGGATGGTTCAACATCCAGAAATCAATTAACATGATCCACCACATCAATAAGAAGAAAAACAAAAACCACATGATCAAATTAATAGATGCAGAGAAACCATTTGACAAAGTCCAGAATTCATTTATGATAAAAGCCCTTGAAAAACTGGGGATCAAAGGAACATACCTCAACATAAAAAGCCATATATGACAAAAGTACAGCAAACATCATCTTAAATGGGGAAAAACTAAAATCATTCCGTTAAGATCAGGAACTAGGCGAAGATGCCCACTCTACTATTTTTTAACATTGTATTGGAAGTTCTAGTCAGGGCAACAAGGCAAGAGATAGATATAAAAGGGATACAAATAGGAAAAGAGGAACTGAAGCTATAATTATATGCAGATGATAGGATTCTTTATGTAGAGAACCCAAAAAAATTCACAGAAAACTTCTTGAAACAATAAACCAGTTCACTAAGATAGCCGGCTACAAAATCAACACACAGAAATCAGTAGCCTTCCTATATGCAAAAATCCAAGCAGCAGAAGAAGAAATTTAAAAAGTCATCCCATTTAGCATCGCACCAGAAACAATTAAATACCTGGGAATAAACCTAACAAAACACATAAAAGAACTATACAAAGAAAACATTAAAATGCTACTAAAAGATATAGAAGAAGACACAAGGAAATGGAAAGATATTCCTTGCTCATGGATCAGAAGAATTAACATCATCAAAATGGCCATCCTATCAAAAGCAATCTAGAGATTCAATGCAATCCCTTTAAAAATTCCAATGACTTTTTTTAGAGATACAACAAAATTACAAAAATTCGTATGGAATAACAAAAGACCTCAAATATCAAAAAACCTCCTCTCCAAAAAAAGAGAGAATGGAGGCCTAACTATTCCAGACTTCAAGCTATATTACAAAGCCATAATACTTAAAACAGCATGGTGCAGGTACAACAACCGACAATCAGACCAATGGAACATAATTGAGAGTTCGGAAATAAAGCCACACATATATATAGTCAACTAATCTTTGACAAAGGAGTGGAAAAACTTACATTGGAACAAAGATAGCCTCTTCAATAAACGGTGCTGCGAAAATTGGACTAAGACATGCAAAAAAATGGACCAAGACAACTCCCTCACACCATGTACAAAAATCAATTCAAAATGGATAAAAGACTTAGATATCAGACCTGAAACCATAACATACATAGAGGAAAACAGGCAATACCCTCCATGAAGTACAATTCAGAAATCCCGTTCTGGAATCATTTGCAGAAGGCAAAAAAATTGAAGGAAAACATAAACATATGGGACTACATCAAACTAAAAAGCTTCTGTACAGCAAAAGAGACAACAGAAAAAACTGAAAGAATCCCAAACAAATGGGAAAAAAATTTTGCCCTCCACAAGAGAGGTAAGGGATTAATAATGCAGATCCACAAGGAACTCACACAACTAAAGAAAAACAAAACAATAAGCCCAATCAAAAGGTGGAGAAAAGAACTAAAAAGACACTTCTCCAAAGAGGAAATACAAATGGCCAACAGGTACATGAAAAGTTGCTTAATGTCACTAACAATCAGAGAAATGCAAATCAAAACCACAATGAGATACCATTTACACCAGTAAGAATGGCCCACATTAAAAAAAAAAAAAAAAAACAGGCAACAAGTGGTGGCATGGATGTGGGGAGAAAGGAACACTCTTACAGTGCTGATGGGAATGTAAACTCGTCCAGCCACTATGGGAAGCAGTATGGAGGACCCTCAAACTAATGAAAATGGAATTACCATTTGACCCAGCAGTCGCACTTCTGGGAATCTACCTAAAGAAGACCTCAATGTGGGTAGAAAAGGACACCTGTGCTCGGATGTTTATTGCAGCACTATTTATAATTGCACGGACATAAAAACAACCCAAATGCCCCAAAACAAATGAATAGATGAAAACGATGTGGTATATATACACAATGGAGTATTACTCATCAATTAAAAATGACAAATTTGATGAATTTATGGAAACCTGGATGTACCTAGATGAAATCATATTAGCAGAAACGAGCCAGATAGAAAGGGACAGAAACCAAATGGTTTCACTAATATATGGTCAACGAAATGAAAGTACACAACGGGAGAGTGGGAACCAACTGGAGCAGTCGGGGAGGGGAGGTGGTGGGTGACCCCTAGGGACCGAAATGATGTGAAATATATATATAAATAAATTATTTTTAAAATAGTCAAAAAAAAGAAGAAGCACTTTAAATAGAAAACACCAGCAATAGTTAAGGGGTGCTTGAAATAGACAGAAAGAGAAAAGATATCAAAGCTAAAATGTTGGATCGATAAGAAAATCAAGGGAGAAACAAACACCTGGGAATAAAGGAAAATAAAAATACAGGCTATCAGTTCTTGACTGCACAAAATCATTATAAACATTCTTGAATACAAGTAACTACTTGTGTGAGAAAACTAACATACATACCAATGTGCTTGCTAGATCATAGCTGGAGTGAATTTGAATATACTAGGTAATGCCAATTGTGAACTGATTAACACCTTTATCTGACCAAACTATCTGCCACTTTCATGCTTTATCTGACTCTAACATAGGAAACACTCTTCCAGGAATTTTATGTTCCAGTAGCAAATATCAACTTGACTTTTAGAAATGTATTAGAATAGTATCTTATATATGTTGGGCTTAAATGTGTGTCGTGGCTTCTTCCAATGCTCTTCACCAAGCAAGTTATTCACCACATCCCTTGTCTTCAAGGTCACATGATGTTTTCTTTTCTATTTTATTTATAAAAAATATTTTAATTAGATACCATTGTTTTTGCAACACTGTATATGAGTGAGAGTTATTGGTTCACAAATGTTATCCATATTCCTCCAAAACACACACAGTCCTCATCCATTGTCCATGGGTCCCCCCACTCTTTCTTCTTAATCCCTACCCTCCATCTCTGGTAGCCCCATTCTGCACTCAGAAATCTATTATTTGTTTTGATGTATTTTTCTCTCTTCCTTGTTTTGTTTACTACTTTATAAGCTACATAAGAAAGAAATATTAGGTAAAAATTAAATAGAGCAATTTATAAGGTTTTAAGTTGTTTATTGTGCACAAAAGACTTAAAAGTATTTAAAATTGGCTAAATTATAAATGAAGACTAGATGACAACTACTATTCTGTGTACTGGTATGAACCTCATAACTGAATTGGACAACAGCATCTGAGGCCAAGCACCAGAGTCCCCTGTGTTATAGCAAAGGAGTACCCCTCTCTCCCATAGTGTGAATAAAACCAATTTTCTGGAGAGATCAGGAGTTCCTTCCCAACACACCTAATGATTTTTAAATCGATGAGATCAAATTAAGGCAGAGAACTCAGTCTATGATATGGTGCAATTATTAAGCAAAGAATGGGCTAAAATTCAAGAAGGTTAGTACCCTGGAAGGCAAGAACACATGAGAAGGAGCATGGAAAACTGGGATTTACCTGACTTCTAAATTGATCTCTTAGGAACACAGAATCAAGAAATTTTTCTTTGGTGTTGATGCCAATATCCCTGAGGGAAACAGTATGCTCAGAGGTGGGAGTAATAATAGAAATAGTGTTTAATGAGCAAATGTGGAAGCTGTAAATATTCCCACCTGTGACCCCTAAATAGGTGGACCCTTAAGCTGCTCAGGGTGTGCTTATGCCTTTGAGCACTCCAGTCTGGCTCAGAGACCAGTGTTTGACTGGAATCCTGTTATCTGTTATCTGATTTAGAAACAGAGCTTCAGTGTCCAGTAATATCTACACCTGTAAGTTTTTGGACATCCGCAGGGTGGTCATCCATCAAAGACCCCACACAGGTAAGTTGGAGAATCCAGAAGGACTTCAGGAAGATGTAAGCAGAGAGGATGTAAGCATTCACCAGGGTCACCTGAGAGCAGACCTGCACAGCTCAGAGCAACAGGATGCTGTGTTTGCTTACTAGATTAATACTGATAATTAGTGTATTTAATATGTTGGAAGACATGGTTGTACTGGATTCATTCATACAGGATCACTGTTACATGTAAGTAATGGGATGAGAGTTCAGTATATAAGACAAACAAAAGTAAGATACATACAGTGGTTTCAGTGAAATTGTACCTATCTACTGTGTATAGCACTAAAGGAGAATGTTGGCCGCCAGACGCAAGAGATGAGAAATGAATTGATTAGAAGAGATTCTTTAGCTATAGCTGGGGGCTAAATGGAAATATGAATTATGAGATAATTTTATTAATAAAAGAAAGGGCTATTTATAGGAACACAGGGTGAGGGTTTGTTGAATTTTAAAGAAGATAAATAAATTTAAGAGATAATTAATATTTTAAAGTAAAGAGTAATTGAGGAAGGGGTAGTGTAGGTGGGTGGTTGTTATTTTCGATAAAGAAAAGCTAGCAGCGCTAATGCGGTTTTAGAAGGTTATTTTAGTAAACTAGTTTTTAAGTTTTTTTAGGGACGGTTAATGAGAGGTTGTTTTTATTTTGTTTGGAATGACTTTTTTGGTATGTAAATGGCGTATAGCAGGAGAGTATGAAATAGTTTAGTAGCTTTGAAGGCAAGTGCAGTGAACTGGGTATTATATTAAAATTTAAGATGTATATTCAAACATGATCTGTGTTATAAAGAAACAGATCAAGAGAGATGGTAGTTAGCATGGAACAAGATTTCTTCAGCCAAGCATTTCACATTATCATTTCAATGTGTATGAACATGAAAAATATACATGTAATTTGCAAAAGTGGTGTGTGCTGATGAGCTTTTCATTGCATTTATTTCATTATGGAAAGAAAGCATTTATGCAAGAGAAATAAAGTCAAAATATCCATTACCAGAGATAAAATTTCATTTCTTCAAGAAACTACACTAACATTTTTAACATTTTATTCTTTTAAATCATTAAATATTTTCTTATTTCATCTCATCCCCATAGGTCTCTTACCACTATATCCTCTGGGAACTGTCACCTTATTTCTTTGTGTTCATTCCTTCCCTATTTTGCCCCTATTCCTTTCACTCTCTTGCTATATGCTTCAGTTATGTAATCATATTGCTAGTTAAACTTATATTTTTCAATTCTGTCAACCACAATAAAGAGATGATACCACAACCCTCACTATTTCCATGAATATAAATAAAATGTTTTGGTTGACTCTCCAAGTTCAAGCAGCTAATACAATGGTAGATACAAAATTCAGAACTCAAGTTTTCTGATTCCAAAAATTCTATTTTAATATCTCTAGAAAAATCTTTGTCTTTTAATGTATGTTGTATATTTATGAATTATGGGATTATCCCTTTACCCATTTCTCTAGTAAATATTGAGTCAGTAAAATCATGACATAATTTTATCACTCTTTTCTCTTTTTTAATTAAATATCATTTATATATATTTTCACATCTTTGTATTCCCTGGGGATCACCCACCACCTCCCCTCCATGATTGCTCCCGCCTACCCCACCCCCTAGTTGTGTTCTTTAGTTTGGTTGTTAGCCTGTTTTCACTTTTCCTCCTGGGTTTTTGCTTGTTAATCCTGTATCCCATACATTAGTGAGACCATTTGGTTTGTCTTTTTCTATTTGACTTGTTTCTGCTAATATGATTTCTTTTTCTTTTTTAGTATCCAAAATGTTTATTAAAGCTTTATTTTTTTTGTATAGAGATTTTTATCCATTTGTTAGTTTCTAGCTGACTTTTTTATCTGCTATTGTGATTTTACATTTTTTTCTATTTCTACCTGCTTGTTGATGTGTAGGGGAGTAATTTTTTTTTCCCAAAGTTCATCCCAAAATTTATTTTGGGATTTTGTACAATACATGATTGCATAATTGTTGATCCCCAAGGGATTACCCCACCCCACCACACCCCACCACACCCCATGTGGTCTCTTTGCCTCCTTTCTTTTTGTTGTTTGTCCATGTTTAGCCCTTCAGTCTTTCTTTTTGCCTTCATTAGCCAATCCAAGTGCCTTTGGCTTATATCCATGCTTCTTGTTTCTTGGTGGCTGTTCTTTGTTGTTTTCTGCCTCATTTTGCTGCTCCATACCATTATGTTTCAGGTCTTTGGCTTTGGGGACCTGACTCCCAGTAGAGCTGCTCCTTGATGGGGACAGCCATCGGCTGATGGTAGATCTCCTAGTCTCCTTTTTAGGAGCTTAGCTGTTGGGCCACTGCCATTCTGCAGGCATCCTCCCTCTGGCAAAGGGGGTGTGCTGTTCCTTATTGACAGCATCTCTGTGCCAGGTTTTTGGCCACAGCTCCCAAGTGAGTAGTAGGCAGAGTTCTTTCATGTTTGTTCTTACAATTCATTGCTCTGTGATCTTGAGAGGGTACTGTGGCAAACCACCCACTTCCCTCCACACACACACACACACACTGCACCCTGATTCTTGGCAGGCCTCAGGTGTATAGTGCCCACATGCTAGCAGTCCCAGACGAGCCCTGGAAGCAACCCCTGGCCACACCCTTTCCCCACCAACAGGAGGATGAAAGCCAGTCGTGTGATGGACGCACTAGTGGCCAAAGTCCGGGCTGTGCAGGTTTGGGTCAACACTGGCCCACGTGGCACCAACATCTGAGTGGGAACAGCCCCTCCAGACTGAACCCCACAACTCCATCCCACCCACCCTTCAGAGGCTGATGGAGCCGGTGCATGTTAGGCGCGGCAGCCTTGCCATCATGGCAGGGCCACAGGGGGAGCTGGCCAAGCCACCCTAGCCATGCCCTGTGCTGGTCATCATCCAGGCTGAGCCCCAGAAGCAACCCCCAGACATGCCCCATCCCCACCACCCAGGGGAATGAAAGCTGGTCACACGACCAGCATGGTGGCAGCTAATATTCGGCCACCGCAGGCATTAGCCGAAACCAGCCCATGCAGTGCCTGCATGCAAGCAAGGATGGCCTCTGGACCAAACCCCACGGCTCCATCCCACCCACCCTCCAGAGGCAGAAAAAGCCAGCATGTGTGAGGCACAGAAGCCCCGCCATCATGGCAGGCCCATGGAGAGCGTGAGCCAAGCTGCTGGCCCAGCACCCTACGCCAATCATACCAGGTGATCCCCCTAATATGATTTCTTCTAGGTACATCCATGTTATCTCAAATTCATCAAATTTATCATTTTTAATTGAAGAGTAGTATTTCATTGTGTATATATACCACATCTTTTTCATCCATTTGTCTATTTTGGTACATCTGGGTTGCTTACATGTTCTTGCTATTATAAATAATGCTATAGTAAACATAGTGCCGAGTACAGGTGTCCCTGTGTATACATATTGAGGCCTCCTTTGGGTAGATTCTCAGAGGAGCAATTGCTGTGTCAAATGCTAGTTCTATTTTCTTTAGTTTGAGGGTTCCTCCACACAGCTTTCCATAGTGGCTGGACCAGTTTATATTCCCATAGGAGTGTAAGTGCTTCTTTCTCTCTACATCCATGCCAGCATTTGTTGTTGCCCATTTTTTTTTAATGTGGGTCATTCTTACTGGTGTAAGGTGTTATCTTATTGTGGTTTTGATTTGCATATCCCTGATTGCTAGTGACATTCAGCATTTTTTCATGTTACCTGTTAGCCATTTGTATTTCCTCTTTGGAGCAATGCCTTTTTAGTTCCTTTCCCCATGTTTTGACTGGGCTTCGTGTTTTGTTTTTGCTAAGTTGAATGAGTTCCCTGTGGATCTGTGTTATCAAACCCTTGTCACTTTTGTGGAGGGCAAATTTTTTCCCATTTGGTTGGGTTTCTTTTTGTTTTTTTCTGTTGTCTCTTTTTCTGTGTAAAAGCTTTTTAGTTTGCTAGTCCCAGCTGTTTATGTTTTCCTTCAGTTTTCTGCCTGATGTAAATGTGTCCAGAAGTGGATTTCTAAAGTGTAATTTATGGAGGCTTTTGTCCAAGTTTTCCTGTATATATTTTATGGTTTCAGATCTTATATCCAAGTCTTTTATCCATTTTGAGTTAGTTTTTGTACATGGTGTGAGGGATATGTCTTGGTTCATTTTTCTTTGTAACTCTTAGTCCAGTTTTCTCAGCACCATTTATTGAAGAGGCTGTCCTTGTTGCAATGTAAGCTTTTCACTCCTTTGTCAAATATTAGTTGACTGTGTGTGTTTTTATTTCAGGGTACTTAATTCTGTCACATTGGTCTGATTGTCTGTTTTTGTACCAGTGCCATGCTGTTTTAGTTACTATTGCTTTGTAATATAATTTAATGAGTGTTGTTTTAATGTGAGGTTTTTTATTTGCACCACAGAAGCACTATAGTTCACTTGGTTGTACATGTTTATTTTTCATTTTTCCTTAATGGAAGTATTCTGGGTCTCAAAGATATTCCTGCAGTCAATGTTACCAAATGCTTTTCCTAACTTTTTCTTTTATAGTTTCGAGCCTTACATGTAAATCCTAATTCATTTGAGTTATTTTTTTGTGCATCATGTGAGATATGCTCTAACTTCATTCTTCTGCAAATGGCTGTCTAATTTCCTCAACATCAAATTTTATGCATTTTCTTTCCTGCATCAAATACTCTTGGCCCCTGTGACACATATCAACTGGACTCAAGGCATCAGGACATTACATAGATCAATACACACATAAGTAAATTAGTATCACAACATTAAATGTAACAAAACCCTCAATGAACATTAGATAAATAATTAAAGTATCAAAACATAGCCAGGGAGGGGAGGTGGTGGGTGACCCCCAGGGATTAAAATGATGTGAAATATATATATTAAAAATAAAAATAAAAATGTAAAAACATAAATACATAACACTGCACAGTATATATGAAAAATAAATGAGCACCAAATTTTATAAGGCAGCAAAATATACACCTTAAAAAGTCATTTGAGCAACCAAAGAGTAGTTGAATTTTTGAAGACCCTTTAACATCACTAGAGAGATGAATAAAAACAAAATAATCAAGAAAAAATTGTTTTCAAGGAGGATTCAATTGTACGACCTTAGTAGGCAATTTTTAAGGTATTGCACTAAAAAAAATTACTAACTACATATTCCACTCAATGACATAGGACACATTCCCAAGAATGGACCACATCATGGGTCAGATAGCAAGTATCAATAAATTCATGGATTTTGAAATCATCAGATATTTTTCCTGATCATAGTGGTATCAAAACTAAAGAGAAGAAAACCCCAGATATTTAAAGAATTAACAATATATTACTGAATAATTATTGGGTAAATGAGAAAATAGAAAAATTATATAAAAATCAAGAGGCAAATGAAAATAAGACACTAGCTCCCAGAACGTATGACACACAGTAAAACAGTACTAAGAGGGAAGTATGTGGTAATATAAAAAAATTGCATCAAGAAGCAAAAAGAATTTCAAATAGGCCAACCTGACATGGTAAATTAGTACAAACTAGAACAAGCAAAACCAAAAGCAATGAGAAGATGAAAATAATAAAGAACAGAAAGGCAGATGATTGGCTAAAAAATGTGGTACATACACACAATGGGGATACTTACGCATCCATCAAGGAGGACAAACACATGTCATTTGCAGCAACATGGATGGAACTAGAAAGACTCATATTAGCAGAAATAAGTCAAAAAGAAAAAGAGAAGTACAGGATGGTCTCACTTATATGATGGATATAGGGAAAAACAAACAAATGAACAAGAAAAAATAAAAACAACCAATGGAACTGAACAATGGAGCGAGAGAGGAGGAGGGGGAAGAAGGCGGAGGTGAAGAGCACAAAATATCAGGATGGTTAATAGATGTTAGTGAAGTGGGAAAGCCCTGGGGTACACAATAATGCAATAATGTAATATAAATATAAATACACATATATGCAAATTTTTAAAAATTTATATTAAATTTTTTAAGAACAACAATCACAGAGATAGTTGACATTTTCTGTGGATATTTCTTCTATACTATTCCCCATTATACACTCCCAGAAATAACAATTAGTACACTTAGTACACTGGATCTGATGTTTGCCATGCCAGTGGTATTTGAAACTTTTAAATTACACATCAGTAAATAATATATTATTTTGCATGGTCATAATTTTGCAATTATGGTATTGTAATATGTACACTTATCTATGTAATTTGTTTTCTTCCCACAAATTTTTTAACTATTTTTAAAATTTTTAATTAAAAAATAAAAAGAAAAAAATAAACAAAATTGAAGTAAAAAGACATTTCAAAATAATCAAAAGTTGATTCATTGCAAAGATAGAAAAATAGAAAAACTTATAGTTGAATACACTAAGATGAATATTAATTACAGTTCTGCTATTATCTATATCTTACAGAAGGATGACTAGTAGTAAATGTGTGAGTTCATTTATGGTTTGGTTTACTTTATTTTTTTATTTGAAAAATTCATTGTATTGATTTGTCACATTTGTGCAAATTGATCCCTCCTCCTCCCTCCAAATTCCCCCTCCATATCCCCCCTCCAGTCACTCCATCTACCATTTTTCTGCGATTTGTTGGTTGGTTAAACTGTTGGTTGTTTGGCCCATTGTTCATTTCCAATATCTGGTAAATTTGTGGGGTTTTTTTTGCATATATATGTATATTTATATTTATATTTATATTACATTAGTCCATTATTGTGTACACCGGGGCTTTCCCACTTCACTAACATTTGTTAACTATCCTGATCTTTTGTGCTCTTCACCTCCCCCACCTTCTTCCCCCTCCTCCTCTCTCGCTCCATGGTTCAGTCCCATTGGTTGTTTTCATTTTTTCTTGTTTGTTTGTCCCTATATCCATCATATAAGTGAGACCACCCTATACTTCTCTTTCTTTTTGATTTATTTCTGCTAATGAGTCTTTCTAGTTCCATCCATGTCGCTGCAAATGACATGTGTTTGTCCTCCTTGATGGATGCGTAGTATTCCATTCTGAATATGTACCACATTATTTTAGCCAATCATTTGTTTGGGGGCATTTGGTTTGTTTCCAATTCTTTGCAACTGTAAACAGGGCTGCAATGAATATGCGCATACATGTGTCCTTTTGAATTAATGTCTTCATGTCCTCTGGGTAGATTCCTAGTAGTGGGATTGCTGGGTTGAATGGTAAGTCCACTTTCAATTGTTTGAGGGTCCTCCACACAGTCTTCCATAGTGGCTGGGCCAGTTTGCACTCCCACCAGCAGTGTAAGAGAGTTCCTTCTTCTCCACATCCACACCAACATTTGTTGTTGTCTGTTTTATTTATGTGGGCCATTCTTTCCTCATAGTACTGCTTTTGCTGCGTCTCACACATTTTGGAACATTGTGTTGTCATTGTCGTTTGCTTCCATGTAGGTTTTAATTTCTTCGTTGATTTCCTCTTTTACCCAGTGATCTTCCAGAAGCCTGTTGTTCAGTCTCCATGTAGTGTTTACTCTCCTTATTTTCTTTTCATTGTTGATTTCTAATTTGATGCCTTTATGATTGGAGGAAAAGGTTGGTATTATTTTAATCTTTGTGTACTTATTCAGGTTTGTCTTGTGGCCTAGTATATGATCGATTTTAGAGAAAGAACCATGTGCATTTGAAAAAAAAGTGTATTATTTTCCTTGGGGGTGTAGTGCCCTGTAGATATCTATTAAGTCCATTTGGTCTAGCTCTTCCTTTAAAGCTTTTGTTTTTTTTGTATAGTTGCTGTTTTGTTGATCTGTCTTTTGTTGTGAGTGGTGTGTTAAAATCTTCTACCACATATGTATTCTCATCAATATTTGATTTCAGTTCTAATAGTTGTTGTTTTATGAATTTTGGTGCTCCCTCATTTGGTGCATATATGTTGGTTACTGTTATGTCTTTTTGGTGGATTGACCCTTTAACCATTATGTAGTGGCCGTCCTAATCTTTTGTCACTTTTGTTTATTTTGTGTTTTTGTTTCTTGTATTTGATCTTCTTATGGTTTTGATCTTGAGGCCTCCTGAAAAATTTCTTGGAGTGGGGGTTTAGTGGTAGCAAATTTCTGGAGACTTTGCTTGTCGGAGAAGGTTCTAATTTTTCCTTCGTAGAAGAAGGATAGCTTTGCAGGGTATTCTTGGCTGGCACATTTTTTCTTGGAGTTTTTTGTAGATGTGACTTCACTCTCTCCTTGCCTGGAGTGTCTCTTCAGAAAAATCTGAGGTCAATCTAATGGATTTTCCTTTGTAGGTTATCTGTTTCTTTTCTCTAGCCATTCTCATTATTTTTTCCTTATCTTGGGTTCTAGGAAGTTTTACGATGATGTGTCTTGCTGTGGCTTTTCTTTCATTAAAGTAGTTTGGTGTCCTTTTGGCTTCCTGTATGTCTATTTTCATTTCTTTCTTCAGATTTGGGAAGTTCTCCTCTATTATTAT
>PVHY01014198.1:0-39156 GCA_004024945.1 Uropsilus gracilis
CCAGAAGGGGCCTGGTTCACATGCAGTTCCTGGAGGAGTTTGTAGCACATTTTAAAGAAGAAACTTTCTTGAAACTAATATCAGTAATTACTAAAATGAATATTTCAAACACATAATTGATCATGAGCTTTTAACATGAGCTCTAGAACACTCTTTTTTTTGTTCAAAATTTGTTTGGATTAGCAGGAGCTTTAAGCCACTGATTGATTGCTCTTTCATACTTCTGTGGGTCTTTCAACCAGTCCTGATGCCACCTAAGGTTTGCGATAACATCTGAATAGTTTTGTCTAATGCTTTGTTTCCAGTTGATAAACTGCTCTTTATTGTATTGATGGACAGAGGCAGAGACTTTAGGGTAGTTTACAATGGAACGAAGCTTTTGATCCAAGGAATAAGTAATTGCTGGAAATTTTTTGGCAATATTTGTTAGTTCATCTGGATCTTTGGAAAGATCTGAAAGAAAAAAACAATACCTATCAAAATTGTTACCTATTTAAAAAACAGTTTTTAGAATGTCTCTATGATAAGTAACATATCAGAGCTTAACCAAAACTGATTAATGAATCAGAAAATTGTGGTATGTGTGGTATAGGGACTATTATTCATCAATTACAAGACAAATTTGGTGCATTTGTGATAAAATGAATGGACCTAGAAGGAATTATGTTAGCAAAAATAGGCCAGAAAGATAAAGACAGATACTGGATGATCTCACCTATATGTAGAATATAGGGAAAACAAACAGACAAAGGACAAAGAAAATTTAAAACTGTCAGCAGAACTGATGCATAAAGCAAGAGTGGGGGATGGGTATAAAATCTGGAGAGGGATGAGCACAAGAGATTAAGATGATGGTTCACATGTGACAATGTGGTGGGAGAACCTTGGGGTAGAAGATGATGTAAAAAAAAAATATATATATATATGTGTGTATGCAATCAATTAAAAATTAATTAAAAAAATAAAACATTTCAAAAATAAAGGTTAATGAAAGTTAAAAAAACCTTAATTTTCCATTACTTTTAGTATTTTAAGACAAAGGAGAGTATACATGGTAAAACAAAATGCCAAAGGTGAAACACCCCTCTAGATGTATGTCTCAGTTATCTTTCTTCCTGCAATTATCATTGCTGTCTGATTTCCCCCCCTTTTAAATTCTTAGGTGGTAGAAGCACTCACCCTGTTGTCTTTAGTAAGCTAGCTTAGCCCTAATTCTTCCTATGTTTTGATGCCATACTCACTATGACATACAAAGAAAACTAATTTTTCTATTGTCCTATTTCAACAGCTCCAAAAATTCCAACTATAAGAGCTTTTTATATAGCCAAATCATGTTCTTGTAACTTCCCTTCATCTTAGTTTTCTTCAAATATCTTTATCAAAAACTTGGATTTTTTGAAAGTTACAATCATCAATACATTCATCAATCCATTTGAAAAAAGCCTTGGAAATAAAAACTCTCAATCACTACCAGTAACAGGATAATGATAAATATTTCAGATAACATGATTTACCTTGGTACCTATAAGACAGGAAGACAGAGGAAATAATTAGGATGCAAAAATAGCACACCAAAAAAAAATCTTATGATAATTTTCTTAAGATAGTAAATGAACAATCAATGTTGAGAGAAAAAAAAATACTTTACAGGTCTATTTGATTATACTAGCCAGACGACCTTTGGAGATATTTATGACTTTGGTAGATATTTCAATGGTACCTCTTTGAGGAAGAGGGGGGGCAGTGAATAAGCCCTAGAGCATACAGGAAAGGCAGCTTCCCTGCTGATCCTCTGACAATTCAATCTACTTTACAGCACATAGTCAGTGAGCTAGCAGAGGATGCAAATTTAAGTACTTCTTTTTGAAGTTAAGAATCTCCTGCCTTGAGGTAAGATTCATCAGTTTTGAGTTAATAATTTTGATATTTCCTAGGAAATAGCTACCTTTGAGAATTGATAATTGAAAAGGAACATTAGGGACAAATAAGTATTAACCATGGCTTTAGCACATATTTGAGGGTAAAAATGTGGCAAAGATTAAGCACATTTAATAAATAAATTTAATAATGATGCTTAAAAATTAATTTACAGAACTATGAAGCTAGAGGCATTTCAGGTGGAAGGAACATGGATTCTAGAGTCAGCACTTGGTTGACATCCCAGCTCGCCATTTAACTGTGAGAACTTGTGCAGGTATCTGAATCCCTTTGATGCCTAATCTCTGTAAAATGAGAACAATGGCACCATTTTATAGGGTTGGGCTGAATATTAAGTACTGTGAATTATATATATATATGTATATATATAAATAATATATAATAATATCAAGTATTAATCTCCAGGACAGCTGAAACAATGTACAGTGAATGAGAGGGCACTGAGCAGTGACTGGGAAGATCACCATGAGTAATGAAAGATGCCTGGATCAGAGGAAATAGCAGTTTCAACCATGAGACCCCAATCAAAGCCTCAGGGCACCTGTCCTGGAATTTAGATACTGGTTTGCACAGAAACTGGTCCTCACATGGGCAATTGTTTGTAGATCGTCCCAGCATGAGATGCAGCAACTATTTATTTAGGGATGGTTACAGAAGCAATGCTAAGCAGTTCAGCTTGTTACACATCATATTACATCAAAAAGAAAAAAAAAATCAATTTACCAAAGAGTTGAGGCATGACTGAAGTCCCATCAGCATAGGCTATGTACTTCCACTGCTTTGTTCGAAGCATGTAGGTAGAGGCATTCACATTACATCCATGGAACTCACTCAGAATCCACGGTGGATGTAGAGTTTGGTTTTTATGTTCATTCTGAAAAGTTTCTGATGATAATGGTAACAAAGAATACCCACTCAGATTCTGAGGCAAAGGAATTCCAGCAATATCTGTGTAATAAAAATAACACAGTATTTAAAAATCACTTATTCTTTCATTTGATTGAATAGTGATAAATAACATCATTAAAGGTCACAGAACAGAGATGTCAATGGATTTTGTAAACTGACTGCTTACACCCATACACTTAACCCACTAGCCACATGGTCTAGATCAATGTTCTTAACCACTAGCACATTAGTTTCCTCATTTGTAAAAGGGGAGTAATACTTGTACCTGTATTTCATAGGTTTATATTGATTTTAAATAAGAAAATTTATATAAAATTCTGAGAACAGTGCCTGATACATAGGAAACCCTCAACAAACATTACCATCATCAATCTTGTACTTAATATTTTCAATTGTATTTAATGAATAATCACAGTTGTTTCTCAAAGTTTGTTCTATAGGATATTTGCAAGACCTATACAAGAGAGTTTAGCAGTCATATAAGTTTGCAAATGATAATTAAAATTAAATAGGCAAGTGTACTGTACATGTAAATTTATTGCTGAGATAGATCATAGATCTGGTGTATAATATGTCATTTGTTCCAAAGATCAGATGACAGAATTTTAGTTTTTACCCCCAAGAAATGTCTTGAGGATTGATATTTTGCAGAACAAACCCTCTGACATCCTGGATTATACTGATTTAGGGAAAAATAATTTTTTTTCCTTTTCAAATATAAACATTCTAGGCAATAGCATGAAGAATGTTTAATTTAAAGACAGGTTGTATTTTCAAAGGTTGCTTTCTAGCTTTTTGTTCAGAACTAAAATTATCTTTTTAATTTGAAAAATTACCATTAATTATGGCTTGGTACTTGAGATAGTTTGAATGAGTTTGCAGTTTCCTCTTCACCCCTTTTCTGGTTTAATGTTTCAAGGTATAATTAAATACAATGAAGTAGAAAAATATTGTAAATAAAAATAAAAATATAGAAAATTCATCTACAATACTAGAAATTAAACAAAATGATTACGAAAATTAACGTGATTTTAAGTGCTTGAGAAAAAAATGTTAAAGGAGAACAAGGAAGTAAAGAAAAACCTGTATAAATCTTCCAAAGCTACTTGGTTTTAAATATAACCTAATTAAAAATTTGTATAATTTATCACCAACTTTCCTTGAAAGGGACACTAATCTTACCAACCAATTACAATTACAAATGCTTGAGCAGAGAGGGGGAGGAGGGAAAGAGGGAGGGAGGAATGGTGGGGGGCATGGAGGGGAAAGGGAGAGAAAGAGAAAGAGACTTGTCAAGAACAATTTAACAAAGAGAAGCCATTAAAGAGGATGTGCAGAATAGAAAGGGACTGGCCCAGAAGGGCCCAGAACTACAAGGCTATAGGCTACTAGGGTTTAGGTCTACCATAGAATGAGAAGAAAGGTTAGACTGGGTAAAACTTGTCTGCGTGTCAGTTATTAGCTGGCATCACTAGTGCAGAACCAGAAGGGAGAGAAACAGCCTTAGAAAACAGTTGGGAATCAGAAACCAACTGGGATATACTCATGGCAATGGAATGTTCCTTTATTTAGTATTTTATTAGCCTGTAATATTTTGGATCCCCTTAGTTCAGATGTCTTACAAAGAGATCTATTAGAAGAAAAAAACTCACAGAAAAATAATAACTGTAAAAAAGAAAGTTAAAAAAATTTTAATTTTAAAACAAGAGTGCTGTGATTTCTAACAGACTATAGAAAGCTGAGACTAAGAAAATATTTTAAAAGAATACCAGCTTTAAAAGTATAAGGAAGTCCTATTCATAAAAATGGTACTTTTGTGCCAGTATTAGAACATGAGAAAGGATCTTCAAGGATAAATTAAGAACATTTTTCCTACTTTATCATAAAAGAAAGCACTTTTTAAAATGCCTTTTAAAACTACCTGTAAAATTAGAATTTTTAATTAAAAAGTGTAGCATCTCAAATTTCAACACACTGTAGTAAAGCTCAGGAATTCCAATTGATTTTCCCTATTTGGTATCTTTCTATTTAAGGTATTTTAAATCATCATCTTTTACTTAGTACTTCTAAAGTTCATATTATGGAAATTTGGTGTGAGGGTTTGATCTGAGAAATTTAATCCTATACTAGTTGATTTGACTCATATAAAATAATGTAGGTATAGCTATAAAATAGACTTTAGAACTCTAGGATTAGATTAGTCTATTTTAAGTTCCTAATTGCTTAGCAGAATCACAAAGGAGTCCTCTGTAGATCCAAATCTGTATGCTTACTAAGCAGAGGTGAACTAGACTGTACTGTCCCATAGGTCTAATTTTGGAGTTAGTCACTGCTCAAGTGCTGTAAACTTCTAGCAGTGAGAAATTTCATTTTAAAAGATTGACTTAAACATCAGGTTAAACATGGGACATCAGCTTTATCTTTGCCTTGTTGGGATCCTAGCTCAGCAAGGTAGCAGCTCAGTTTGTGGTATAACTGTTACTAGTATTTTACTATAAAAATGGCACTGATTTGGACAATAAACTTGATACCCTATCTCAATAAACTATAAATACATCCCCCAAACATATTGATACGACTTTATAACCTACATGCTCTTTTTCATAATATATGGGGTTCATTTTGATATATCCTTTCACCTCTTAAAATAAGATTTTATTATTTTTTACGCCTTTACATTCATATTGCTTCCAATTCTTTAATTCTGTAATAAATATCCATAAAGGTGATTCTTTATACACAGGTTATTTTCTAAAATTGTAATGTCTTAAGTCAAGGTATGCATATGTCTAAGAAATCTGGAACATAAAACTACACTTGTCTCCAGAAAATCTGTGCTAGGTTAGCTCTCAGCAGCAGTAAATGAGGTCTATTTTCATATATGACCTTATAAGTCTTTTAATCATTGTTAACTCTACACCTAAGAAAAAATTGAATCTTCTAAGTTTTAACATTTTGCTGACTAAGCGTCCAAACCTTTAAAAATATCTTGGCTCATGTGTGTATTTTCTGTTGTGAACTGCTTATTTATACCTTTAGGTCAGCTTGTTAATAGGCTACTTCTCTTTTTCTTACAGACTGTAAGAGCTCTATGTAAAAATGTTTTAATTAAAATCTTTTATTGAAGTAACAGTGCATCATTACATTATATAAATTTCAGGTGTGCATCATTAAAAATCAACATCTGTATATACTACATTAAGTCTAATTTCATAGTCAAGCACTAAAACCCTAATTACACCTCTACCTTACTAAATGTCTAATTCACCGTACAGCTGCTCCTTTTTACCAATTTATCTACCTTCCTTACCTCTTCCCTTCTGATTACCACTAATTTAGTCCTATAGCCTAAAAGTTTATTTTTGTTTTATTTAGCATATTCCTTTTATTTCTCTGTGTGAATGAAATCATGAGGTTTGCCCTTTTCAGTCTAACTTATTTCACTAAGCATATAATACCCTCTAGGCATTTCCATGTTGTTTCAGAATGGCAGATTTTTTTTTTAATAGCTAAATAGTTGAGTGTGTGTGTGTGTGTTCTTTATCCAATCATCTGTCAATGACAAATGGGTTTCTGTGTGTGTTTGTGACACATCTTTATCCAATCATCTGTCAATGGCAAATGGGTTTCTAATTCTTAGCTGTTATAAATAATACTCCAGTGAACTTGGGGATGCATCTATCTCTTCAAATTAGTATGTTTGTATTCTTTGGGTAAATATATAGGAGTGAGATACCTGGATTATATGGAATATCTGTTTTTAATTTTTTAAGGAGTTGGGTTGAGGAATTCACATTGCTTTCCACAGTGTACCAAGTTACATTCCCACTAATTGTACAAAGGTTCCTGTCTTGCCACATAAAAAAGTTAATTTAAATAAATAACAACGTGAAATCTTATTTTCAGGCTCCAACATAAGGTTTTTGTTTACTCCTTTGCATCTTTCTCTTTCTACCTTATCACTGGTTCACATCTGGTTAATAGGATGTTTCAGTATTTATCCAAGTATGCATGCACAGATATTCTCTTTCACTCCCCATTTCCACCTGCCCCATATATAAATGAAACACTCCCTAGGAATAATAAAAGCATTCATTAAGAGAATCACTGTAGCCTGTGCTAAGCCTTTACTTGTTAAGTTTCGAGTTTAGAATTGGAGAAATCCTCATTTTTTTGGCATTAATTCCTTTTCTCCAGTTGGGCAGATCTAATCAACACATAATCTAAATGCTGTTAATAAAATATATTCTGCAGGGAAACATGACTCAGAGGAGTCTATTACCAAGTGTCAATGCAAGATAAAAATAAATAAAAACCTACATAGAACTATGAGTTTTAGAAAATGGCAATAACTGATAAATTGCAAAAAAAAAAAACCAAACCTATAAATCCAGAGAATCTACATCATTTTCAGAATAATAATAAAGAGGTTTCTGGGGATATTTTGTCTTGGCTACAGAAGTGCTTTTGTTAAGGAACATAAACAACACAGCTTCCCTTTTAGGTGTTAAGTGTAAATTCCTTCATTACAACCAACCTTATTTAGAATTTTCTTATATAATCAGTTGGGTAAAAACATTATGAAATCTTTCAGTTTGCAGATGATTTAACTTTAATGATGCATGAAATGACAGAAGTGATGATGTTATCTTAAGATTGTAGAGTAGAAAGTTTGATCATGAGTAAATATAAAACTATGTTTAAAGAAAAGTGATCTAAACAATGCAAACTAACCAATTAACAACTAGGAGTAGAAAACAATTCATTATAAATACCTTCCCTAAAGATACTGGACTGTTCAGCTGCTAGAGTTCAAAAGACAAAATACCTACCATGGCTATGAAGTCTAGTAAGGGAAAACTAAGACTCACCCCAACCATTTATAATATTTTGCAGGTCTGGTCATTGTAGCTCAAGAAAACACAGCAAAGCTAAGAAGTTAAGTAAATATGATGGCTGATGGAACTTTCCTTTGGAAATGGGGTGGGGTAGAGAGATTTGTGCATGATAGGAAAACTATGACAGGAAACTGTAAAGAAGAGTCTATATTTGTAAAACATTAAGAGATACACTGTAGCCTGTGTTAAGCCTGCATTTCAAAAAATATTAAAAACTAAATTGGTAATATGATAGACACTTATAAATGTACATAATTGCATATGCATTCCTAATAAAAACAGAAGTGAGAAAAGATAGGGGTTCACTGCATTGATGAACTAAAAAAGGGGCAGAGATATGGCTAAGATTGATAAAATGATTAAGTATGTCTATCAGGCAAAAGAACAAAGAAGTATACTCAACTATGTAAGAAGTGATATGAAATTAAAGCGCAAAGGAAAGGGCAGAGATATAAATTATAATTATTATAAAAGAGTAGAATAATTGTTAAAATAAAGGGAAAGACTGTAACATCAGGAAATAAAAAACTATTCCCTTATTTTAAAATTTTAATCTACAAATTTCTTTCAGATTTGTATATATATTTCATGTTTTATCCTTTTCTTTCACCAAAATCTATAAATTGACAATACTTTCTGCAATTGAAGTGTTTTAGCACTATGGAATTTAGAGTACTAAAGTACTTTGCTAGATTAGATAAAAATGAACAATTCTATATAATTTCCTCTGAAACTGATGGTGTATTCTAGTACCTTCAGAAACAATGCTGTTTTAGACCTCCTGGTTGTGTTTATAGACACTAAGAAGCCAGTAAAGAAAATAATATAGAACAATCTAAAAATTTTGAGGAGAAATATGTTCATACCATTCAAATTGAGGAGTTTCTCTAACACTGTACAAGGTTAGTAATTTCAAAGTGAACAGAATACTTGAGGAATTCTTAACATTCTAGGGAGATGGTGGGAGAGAATTAGTATATCATATTAATAAAGTTATAAACCTGAGTATTTTACATGGTGTACTTTATTGTCATTTTCTGATTATGAATCTTTTGAAGGAAAATTGATTATAGAAAGTAAAGGCTAAAGGAACTGAAGAATATTATCCTCATTTTTCAAATATGAATTTGTCTCACAGTTAAATGAGTTGCTCATGGTTATAAACAAATCAGCAGGGCCTCTGGCTACCTTATTCATTCTCTAGCATTATTACAAATAATATTTACAGAATTTCATGACTTACCAAGCAGAGTTGGGTAGATATCCACAAGAGAAACCACATTTGATACTTGTACATTGGCCTTAATTCCTGGTCCCATTATTAAGAGTGGAACATGGGCACTGGCTTCATACATACTCATTTTATAAAACTGACGATGTTCCATGGCCAGCTCGCCATGGTCTGAGGTGTATATGACAACAGTTTTCTGAAGGAGATCTAACTGGCGAAGAGTCAAAATAATTTTCCCTACAAGATAAATCTTCATTAGCTTTCATTCATGTTTTATGCTAAAACATTAAGCTTATAGAACTCTACCTAGTAAGAGTTTGTCAGGATGCTTCTTAGCATGTGAACACCACCTGTTTTCCTTAGTAGATGATATCAGGTCTCTGCATCTGCTTCCCTCCACAGAGAGGAAGGTGGAGCTTTAAGAGCAGCAATAGGGTAGTTTTTTTTTTTGTTTGTTTGTTTTTTTAATTTGGAGATCATTCTGGCTTGCTTCTGTTTCTATCACAAAATAGAGCATCTGCCTCCCACCCCCAGTGATTTGAATGAAAAAAGAAAGCTAAGCTAGCTGTCAGCACTGTAGATGACTGACTGATATTACCATCAAAATACAATTTCTGCCCAACAGGATATGATGCAAGGGTCAGAACCCCTCCTTCTCTGCTGCCCTTTCTTTCAAATTCCCAATCATCAGATTATGCCCATGAAGTTGCATGAGGGTTCTGGAAATTGCACCTTTGATGAAAGGTTGAAGCAGTATATATAACATATGAATATAATTTAGCATATTCTTGGGTAGGGAAAATCGGGTTAGTAAAATTCTTATTAGCTCTTGTCTTTAGTGTCTAGAAACTTTGTCCTCATTCAGCTAACATGGTCGACTATATGGGGACCCCTTCCTGCCTCACTGTTGATGTATCTCTCTTACTCTAGAAGGGGTGGAAGAACCTGCTCTTTCAAGGTTGAGTCAACCCTTCTTTATCCAAGGGTTCAGGAGTGGCTGTGCTCCCCTGCTACAGCCTGCAAGTAAGCTTTCAAAGTGACTTCCAGGGTGCAAATGGGTATCTATCACAGACACAGAAATATTATTCAACATTTGTATAGATTTATGATTAAAGACACTTCCTGAAAATCTTATTTGCACTTAAGATTAAGTGTGTGGAATGTCCTTCAGACTTCTAATACACACCATACTTGTTACAATAGAAATGATTTCTGCATATGGCATCTTGTCTTCTGCTTTATACTTTGTTTTTGACCAGTAAGTGATACTTAGGAAATAGCCATTTGCTTGTTCACTCCCAAGATTTACTTTGTACAGAAAAGGTGTTACCCATAACCTCACCAGTGCAATTACTCTCTACTCCCAAAATGCAACAAAATAAATGATGTTAATTTTATGGGGAAAAAATCGTTATACAAGCTGGTATTTTTAAAAATAGTGTCTCTCCACATTGACCTGGAAACTGCTATAACTCTACAAGTAAACAGGCAAAACACTTGGTAACCATCATCTTCTGGAGGCAGGTACAGTTTTGAGCTGAATTAGGGAAGGAAAGTCATTATGAACTGGAATATACATAAGAAACTGATTCCAACCTTGGTTAAGCCTTGCTTTAAAATGTCTAGACAGGATGAATGGATGTTTTGCAATTGTTACAAGTCTGGGAGAAGTCATAAGATTCTACAACTAAACTGTCTTATTTGTCTAGAAACTAAGCTGTACACCTGTGTAGACTACCAATTCCCACAACGTTTGTTTCAAGTAGATGATTGTCTTCCATGGCCTCTTTTAACTATATGGTTAAACTGAAGGATTTATTAATTTATGAATTAAGATAGGAGAGATTTGCATCCTATTAATAATGCAAATTATCCAATGTATAAACCAATACTCCTATAATTCTAAGTCTGAAGTATCTAAACAACTGTAGCAAGAAATTATGTGAGGATGCCTATACAAGTCATAACCATCATGATCGCAGTTTATTGGGAAAATATTATACTTTTTCTTCATGTAATTGCTTATTAATTATACCACCTACCGAGCATAGCATCTGCCTCAGCACACATAGCATAATAAAATGCTCTAATATTCTTAATTTCTCTTTCTGTAAACTTTCCAGTGCAGTTTTTTGTATAGGAAGAGTAATAATCTACAGGGTGCATTTCTGACAGAGGTACCCACTTTGGGATCTTGATGGCATCATAAGATACCTAAAAAAAGGGAGAAAGTCAAAGTAGTGATATTCTTCCTCTCCAATAAATATGGTAAGAAGTACACAATATTTAATTAGGATAGCAGAACAGAATGATATTGGATTTGAAGAAACAATAAATCAAATGCATAAATTAGAAACAAATTGTAAAATCCCCAGTAATAACAAAAGGTATATATATGGTGTGTGTATATATATATATATATATACTATATATATATATATATATATAGTATATATAATGTGAAACAGCTGTGAAAATTATTTTAAAAATTTTAGATATTAATGAAAAAAAGAACTATACTTGACAATATTCTACTCCAGGAAAAAATGTCCAAGTGCTTTAATACAGTTGTGGGATCAATTCTAAAACTTCAGAATCAGGACCAAGACTCCAATAGTTCAATCACTAGTAAGAATGTCAATAGTTAGTGAGATAGCAAATATTACCAATAAATACAGATTTTTTAAGTGCTTATAGTTTTGTGAAACAAAGATGGTAAGCATATATATGTATTTATACAGATACCTTTTAATCATGTGACTTAATTAAAATTTCTACTAGTTACTTAAATTATATATTTTACTCATTTCATTAGACTAGTTCATACAAAAATAAATGAATTAGAATTTTAAAAGACATGAAGTATCCAAAACTTAACATTATTTCCTTTAAAATAGGAAACTAGTGTCTCTGATTATCGTGTTTAAAGAAACTTCAATTTAACATGACATATTTCAGAACATAAGCAGCCAAACTTTGTAAGGTTAAGATATGTACAGATCTCAGTCACCACATAGCTGTGTTGACCACTTTCTCATAGTTATAAAATGGATAATCAAAACAAAGGAAAGTGATCAATAGAGATATATGTAAAGAAATCTAAAGTGATAATCCTGGGAGTGAGTTTGGAATTAAATGTTAACTGGAGTTACAGAAGAACTAGCTGACTGGGGAATAACTGTTGGTCCCCAACACTGATCTGCTATGCAGACGAGGAACTTGTGAAGGTTCATTCATAGAAATTAATGTGGAAAGTATTTGTGAAGAAAAAGAATGATCATGTTTTAAGAAGTGACCCTGACAAAAACCTTTACATCAAAGGAACTCTGAGAACTTATCAAGGCATTGAAAGTGCAAAGAGTAAAATATTGGAAGGTGATACAAATTGAGAAAGACATAGGGCAATACGCAAAAACACAGAGAAGACACTACTTGGCACTGTATCTTAAATTCTAAAATGGGAAGGCAGTAGGCTGTTCAAACTACTCATTCATTTTCTTTACAAAACCCAAAACTCTTTAATTATCAATGCTAGTAGTGTTTTCAATTTACAATAATTAAATAAACATTAGTTTTACTATTTTTTCATTTCCCTATGCTTATGATCCAAAATAACAGAACTTTCACTGTTTTGTTATATGTTTTTAAGAGACCCAGAAAAATGTTTCATTTACTCAATTGATAATTATTATGATCTTCTTGTGTAGTTTCAGCTTGCAAGGCTATTTTTATGATTCTGATCTGTATAAAGTGAGGACAGCCTGCAATCCTAAGACAATTTTAGTTTGTCTACTCTAAATGTACTCAACTTGGGAGCTAAATGAGTTCTGAATTTTAACACACTGATTACTATAAAACTGTCCTTTCAGTTTTTATTAACCAGTTATCAGTTTGATTTAATGAGAATATACAACTTCTAATAATAACAGAATAAAAGAAAACTTGAGCAGACACCAATAACATATAGATATGTTAAATGTTTACCTTTGAAGATAGTGTACTTACCTTTTTAAGCCAGTAAAGTGATGTGTAAAATGTTGAAGCTCCAAAATTTTCTCCTGAAGATGGTGAAGGATAGGGGTGTGGCAAATTTAATCCCAAATATAAAACAAATGGCTGAGTATAATTAATTGCTTTCTGTCTTAACCAATTTACAGCTCTGTCTATATTCTTCCAGTCTCCTTTCATTACTCTTATTTTTGTCTTTTTGGGGATAAGATTAACCATAGGCCTGCCTTCCTGTCTGAGTAAGAAAGCGACATCTCTTGTCCATGCTTCCACACGATTGCTGAGAGACAAAAATACAAGGGTGTTTTGACATGTTAATTTTTTAAGATCGACTAAGCATAAATATAAGAAAGCAATATGGAAAACAATGTTTCAGATACAATCAGGTAAATGTTCAACTCATTATACTTGATCTCATTATAAAAGTTACTGAACATTGCAAATTCAAACACCAGGAAAAAAATAACAAGAATCAAATATTTATATGTGTTCTTTAAACCAAAGAATATTTAGAAGGGTTCCTTTCTCTTATAACAACATAGCTAGTAAAACATGTTTCTGATTCCTAATATGCCTAGCATTTCTTTTGAATTTTCTAGCATTTTCATTTTTTACAGTCAGTAAAAAGGATAGTATTTCTGACAAAAGCTGCTGTGAGTTCCTCCTATGACTGAAAATTCAGTTGGCTATTAAAAATGCTAAGCACATTTACTTATTTGGCACCAAGGCACTACAGCTCTGTAAATGAAGACTAAGGTAAGGTATCAGAATATATCCTGAGGGGGGACAAAAGACAGGTTGTTTGTTTTAAGAGAGGGAAAAAGGATGAAGTAGTGGGTAAGGTGATGGTCGAGTGAAGGAGTCACAAAGGAAAACGTTCAGGTTGTGGGATCACAAGTGAAAAGTAGGTGAAAGTTCTCTTTTTTCAGTGCTTGTCTTTGATGGAGTGTTGATAATTTGGCTCTGTCCATAGCTCTGGCCTGTTTTAACAAAACAGTAAAATGGTTTTTCAGCAGTAGTGGCTCTGGTTCCTACTCAGACTCAGAAATGGTTCTATATATGTCCACTTTTACACACTAATTTTTTATGTTTTAATAATTGTACATCATATCCCATGTATACCTTATATGTTTCTGAAGTTTCATGATTTTATTGCTTCTAATACTATAAGAATCATTTTAACTATGGTCTAAGCTAATTGTGATGCAAATAATTTTGTCCATTTTAAACTAGGTATATTTTCTTCATTGGCTGATTTAAAAGTTAAGTGCTTCAATTTCTCTAATTACTTGATGAGTAAGTAGTACTACTTAGTACTATTTTTTCACAGTCAATGTATAAGCATATTTACTTGGTACAATTGTTTAGGAAGCAGTCCTGGATGTTTGTAAAAAGCTGTAGTATAAGTTGTAACTGAGGCAAACACTTCTGAAGTGCCCTGTCAAATAAAAGACTTTAGAGCTGGGCATGGTCGCACATGCCTGTCAGCGGCGGCTAGGGTCAGGGATCGCGGTTCAACTCCCACCAGGGGCACGTAGTGAGACCTCATTCCAAAAAAGTACAGTTGGGCGTAGTGGTGTGTGCCTGTAATCCCAGCTGCCTGGGAAGCTAAGGCTGGGGATTGCTTGAGTCTGTGGTACCCCGGGCAACGTGAGCCTGTGGTTTCACAGACAAAAATAGCAAGACCTAGTCTCAAAAAAAAAGAAAAGATTTTAGTAGTTTTAGATACCAATATAAAAATAATATTTTATATTAAAACATAATATTCCATATAAGGGAAATTTCAAAACTCACAAAATTGCCTCTAAATGAGCTAAAATAGAAGTTGTACCTGTCTTTTGAAGGCAGAAATTTAAGCAGTCATAAAATACAGTTTTTCATAGCATTAAATATCTTTTGATAAAAATAATTAAAATTAGAAATTTAGCTAAATTATATGTAAGATTCCAATTTATTCTGTTTAGCAGATGGAAAAACCTCAAATAAAAAGTTTTGTAACATTTATAAAATCCAAATAATATAACATTAGTTTCTTACTCTTGTTTTAGTCACTGGTGAAATCTCAGTCTGTGTTACCGCAGAGGAGAGGGATTTTAGAGTTTTATTATGCTATCAGTGTAAGCTCAAGCATTGTGAGATAAGAATAGGATGCAGATTCATACAGGACATTTAGGAACCAAGTGCTTTCATTTCAACCAAGAAAAGTTACATAAGAAAATATGGCTAAGAAATTAGAGGGAACACAAAAATTATAAGCAAGCCCGTTACACAGACTAACTAGTTACCTGGTGCAATACTGGGATTAAAAATAAGAAATATATATTTGGTCTTCATTCCTGTTTCTGCAACAAAGTTGCTAAAAACCTTGGAATTTTCTAAATGCTGAGAACGAAATTATCTTGTTAACTTTTGGATCATACCTTCAGATGCAGAGGGGAGGGTTGTTGCAGGGAGAAGGAATAGAAATTGAGTAGTCAGAGATATGACCAATCATGCCTTTGTAACTAGCTTCCAGGATTCCTTTCTCCAAAAGAGGAGGCTTCCTAGAGCTTGCAGGTTGGTGAGCTTGTGGAAGTGCTAGGAGAGCATAACTTGGAGAGGAGATGGAAACGCCTTGCCTCTCCCCACACTGGCTCCATGAATCTTTTTTTTTGAGCTGTCTCTTAGTTATATTCTTTTTGTAAAGGAACCCACATTTAAGAGTCTCCCTTACCTATGCACTTATTTTTTTTTCTCTCCTAATAACCTCTTAATTTGGTTATTTGGTCAGCTTGAGAGAGGGGTAGGGGGAAATTTCCTTTTCTCTCTGATAGAGTCTACTGATGGTCTACTTCTATGGGAGTTTATCAAATCTAAAATAACAATACTGTGCTGAAAAAAATATTAAGAAAAAACATTGCCAGTAACACCATGTAAAACAATTCTGTAATAATTAGTTCTAAGATGCATAAAATTTCAGAGAACTTGAGAAAAAATGTAAATGATTAGATGTTACTATACTTTATAACCTTTTGTCTTATCCCTTGAATAAAAAAATCTGGATATGAAGAATGCATCCTATTAACAGAACTCAATATTTTTTGCCCTCTACTATATTTATCTAGACTGAAAAAAATTTCCTCTTTTAAGCCCTAAGTCCTTTCAGCTCTGGCTACTACAAATGTTAAATTACGTTGAAAATATTAAGCCTCCACATTATTAGCTTCAGAGTCTTCTCTAGTAGATTGAGGCAAAGTTCCACAAGCCCTCAAAAGGGTAACACTGTCAAAAGTAGGAGATAAGCTTTAACATGGGTAACTAAGCATAATACATTAAACATGAGCAGTTAAGTGGAAAAATAAATCCATGCATTATAATGACAATGCAGGCACTGTGCTTTCACTCTGGTTACAAGAAACTAATACAGCAGTTATGATTGTAGCCATCTGTAGATAGCCCTGGGGACTGCTTCAACTGAAAAATTGTTAGTTATTAAAAGTGAGGATTCTAGAATAACAAAACAATAGCAGGAGTCTGGCAGCTCTCCTGCCCACCTGTGACTATGCAGATGCCGCTGTTTTTCTTCTTTTCCTAATAAACCTGTCCTTTTGAAAGAAAAACAAAAAACAAAAATGAAATTCCAAACAATAGCAGGCATGTCATATATTGCCATAAAAAAGCATGCTGAGAATTTTTGAGAATGCACCCAGTTTATGCAAGCTGTACTTGGTACTGATTATCAATTAACAAGCAGGAATATAATTAATAAATGAGGAATTTCTTAAAAAGCTTATAAAATGGCCAAAGGAATGGATGTCTTTTTCTAGTATAAGGATGAGAATAATAATGTAAACTCAATATGGGGAAAACTCACACACACACAGACATAGATAGATATAAAATCACAGATCATAAAACTGGCTACAAATAAGGTAAATACAAACTTATTCATAGGCTACAGAGTTCAAAGGGATACTTATTCACTAGGCCACAGAATTCAGAAGGCTCTGTGATTAGTATTCTGCATTCTGTCATCTTCAACTGCAGTGTTACAAGTTCTACTGAGAATGTCTATATCTAGAAACCTAGCATGGAGCAGAAAGAGTGCTTAGCAGTTAGCTAGTGCTAGTGTTAGCAGCCCAAGATTGCTTCCCTTAAGCATAAGAACATTTCCCATAGCAATTGTCTCATTTTGAAAGTCAGCCTTTATTATTCTTTTGTTGAGATGATTAAAATGTATCTATTGTATCTTGACTTCAGAAAAAACGGTTAACTACATGAATTGAGTATGCATGTAGTTACAGTGGTGGTAAAATGAAATGACAAAAGATTTCGTTTTGTGTTCTAAACTTTTAGATAGAAAAAAGAGTTTGAATTTTCTACTGATGCCAGGAGTGTAAAGTTGATAAGGTTCAAGATTTTTGTTTTGATTACAACTGCATCTGCATCATCTAAAATCAGTGTCTGGTGCACTAGTAGATGCCTCAAGAAATACTTGTCGAATCAGTTACTACATAACATTTCATTTTACTATTTTAAGTTCAATAAAGATCTTGTTTCAGTTTTTATACTGTAAGAATGTTCATGAATTTCATTATTAAATTATATTGCTCTTAGAAATTCAGTTGTTTAAATGTTTATGCAAAATCAATTATCTCCTAATTCTACACACTTCCAAGTTAAATATATTTTGGTTTTATAAATGAAAAAAATTGGGCATATAATTACTTCTTTTGTATAAATCCTAAGTTCATGATGATAAGTATAAAATATTTAGCTTTAGCCAGTTTTTCTCAGCCTCTGCACAGCTGACATTTTGGACATTTTGGGAGGGAGGAGTATTCTCTATAATGTAGGCTGTTTATCAGTAACCCTGGCTTCTACCCCCTAGATGCCAGCAGTAGTGTCCCTGTTATGCCTATTAAAAACATCTCCAGACATTGTGAAATGTCTCATGGTGTTAAAAATTGCCCTTAGCTGAGAACCACTCTTTTATATAATAGAGACTGTATTGGCAGAACAGTTTTACTTAGTAGCAAATATGATTAAAACAACTTTTGAACTAAATCACATCTTTCAATTGCTAAGAAGATATAGCAAATTTTAATTTAATCAAACTTATTATAAACACAACACATATAATGTGATGGTGCTGGGGGAGATGAGTATCAGGATTTAGAAACCACTTAACTGCATTCCACTGAAATCATAGACTGTCACAAAGGAAGAATCTTTAATGTCATCTAGTGTGAGCTCATTTGATAAACTGACATCCTAAAATAGATGAATAACTTACCCAAGTTTGTAAGTCAGTAAGTGACAGTGGAATTAGTACCATTAATACCTGTTTAACAAGTAGGTAGCTGTAAAAGTCCCAGTCTAGTGTAGTATATATAAGGTAGGGGCACAAAACTGGACTCCTGAAATAGAAAATATTATTTGCTGCCTAAAAATGACAGATGAAGTATTATAGCAATAAACTAGAGAAACATAATTCTAGCTGGAAATAAAAGCAGGTTCAAAAATGGCCAAATTTTAGCATTACAGTGGTAAGCATAGCTGCCTTCCAAAAATGGCCAAATTTTAGTGGTAAATAGAGCACAGAGATTTATAAAAATATGAATTCTTGAGAGTCATCTATCAGACATGCTGAATGCACCTGCTTATGATGTTTCATACTGAAAGAATTTTTTTCTGAGATCCATTTTTAAACTTGCACAGAAAATCGGAAGGATAATGTGCTGTAATTTATATAACCTTTGTAAAAATACTATCAACAGCAATCTTGACCTACATGTCAGCCAGTTGTATGGGTACATACAATACTTATACAAATAGCCTTTGTAGCTTACTTCAATTAAGCTCTGATAAGAGAGTGAGTAAATGAAATTATACTAAGCGCAATTACATTGGAAATCTTTTTTGACTTCCTAAAGATCAATTTATATGGCTCTTTCATTGATTTTATAATTTCACAGCAGAAAAAAATTCTGAAAATTAGTAATATTTATGTGTACATGAAAGCCTGCTGAGATAAAAAATGTTCAACCATGCACTCCATCTAAAATAGTGAAAGGTTCCTCACTATTTCTAAAAGCCAAAAAATATATAGAATATACTCTATTAATTGAGGATATATTCAAAATACTAATAGTGAACTAGTCTTATGACCCTGAGTTGAGCAGAGCAGCAGTGTGTATTATGACATAATAAGTTATAGATTGATCAAGGTAGGCATTCTTTTCTACTCATTGATTCAACATTTAATTATGTCCTGATAATGTATAAGCAATCTGAAGGCAGTAAGACTAAAAGAGTGAAAATAAGACAGAATTCTTGCCCCCCAAAGAATTCTTATGCCACCGAGGAATAAAATTCCGGTCATATTTTAACTATTTACACAAAGAATGATAAAGTACGAGATAGTCAATCTTAGGTTCCTTTTATTACTGGATTGAGGAAACAGAGGGAAGAT
Organism: Uropsilus gracilis; assembly: GCA_004024945.1. Taxonomy (NCBI): domain Eukaryota; kingdom Metazoa; phylum Chordata; class Mammalia; order Eulipotyphla; family Talpidae; genus Uropsilus; species Uropsilus gracilis. Next base: position 19,439 of record PVHY01014198.1, read on the forward strand.
TTTCAAATCAGATAGTACTAATAGCTGTATTACTTTGGTTATTGTATAGGTTCCTTTTGGTTATTGTATAGGTTCCTTTTATTATTGGATTGAGGAAACAGAGGGAAGATTTTCAAATCAGATAGTACTAATAGCTGTATTACTTTGGACTAATCTTGTTTTCTAACAAGAAGAAAGACTTTAATTTTTTTTAGAGACTAGGTCTCAAAGAAGAAAAGATTTTAAAGACAAATTTGTGAAACTATAAAGTAGGAATGTGATGCAGTTTAGTAAAAAGGGGGTTAGAGAATATTTAACTACAGTCTGATTAAGCCATTTTTATAACAATTTTTTCCCTTGACTAGATGCTTACTCTGTGCCAGGTACCGTTAAATATTTAATATTATTTCATTTAATCTTTTTATGTGATCTCCTATGTTAAATAATTTAAAACATAGTCATCCAATGAGAGTTATTAATTCCAATTTATAGTTAAGAGAACTGACACAGAAGTCAAGCACCTCGCCAGAGTCACAAGGTAAGTATTAGTATTAGTATTAGTAAGTATTAGTAAGCAGGGAAGCGTGGCCTGTACTTCTGCTCTGATGGATTCAATCCTGTGTTTTGTTCCACAAGCATTATCCACATCCTCCCTTCCTGCTACATTAGCTGAGAGGGAGCAGTTTGCATAGAGACTAGCCTGTGCAGTGGTGCTGAGGTAGTAAGAGGCATGCTAAAGAAATTAAAAAAAACAAAAACAAAAATGGAGAAATACTAAGGACATGATAGTGGCACTCAGTGACTGGTGGTAGGCAGGCGCTAGATTATGAAAGGTCTTATAAACCATGTTGTGATTTAGGGATATTGCTCTTCCTACAGAAAAGGGAAAAACACTGAAAGATTTTAAGCAGGTAAGATTTTTAATCAGGTATGTTTTTAAAAGATAACTCTAGCTGCTTATAGAAAATAAGTCGAACAAAAGAAGAGTTCGGTTAGAAGGCCATTTCAATAGTTTAGGCACAAGATGATACTAGTTAGGTAGACATATTAGTTTAGTAGACATGATAAGAAATGAAAAAATTGAAGACCTACTTTAGGAGCAGAGCTGACAACATTTGATAATTGATTAGTGGACAGTGGGCATGGGGAAGAGGTGTCAGCAAAACCAGTACTAAGATTTTTTTTAGATTTTGGGAAATGGAAAAGGAAAGAAATTTAACATTAATTACAAGAGCAAGAGTAACGCACAGATTATTAGATAGTTAATTTTTGTAGCCCAAATTCCTTCTGTTTGTTTCCTAGAGCTGCTGTAGCAAACTATCATAAACTAGGTGGCTTAAAACAACAGAAACTTAATTTCTCCTTGTAGAAGCTAGAAATCCAAAGTCAAAGCTTCCTTACTTCTTCACAGCTTTTGGTTAACACCCAACAATCTTTGATTAGCAGTTATAATTATCCACATTTCTTCCTGGGCCTCTATACTGTCTTCTCAGTCTGTCCTTTCCTCTTCTAGTAAAGACACCAGTCACTACATTTAAGGATCACTCTATAAATGCAGTAGGATTTTATTTTGAGAACCTTACCTAAGCCCATCTGCAAGTAGTATCTTATTTCCACATAAAGTCACATTCTGAAGTTCCATGTGGATGTGAAGTTTTGGCTATCATTATTGGTTTCATTATACTTATCATTATTTTTATTGAATTTATTTTTGATGTTCTCATTATCAGCATCATCATCATTATCACTACTATCATCACCATAATTTTCAATTAAAATTAGCACCTGAGGCAAGAGGGACTGCTCTCTGGCTTTAATACACCTTTGTGTTGGAGGACCCCAAGAGCACACTCCAGTTCAATATGAGCATTCACAGGACTCAGCTTTTGTAGTAAACATAGATTTAATTTACTATGTTAAAAGTATACATAGCAAAGCAGAAAAGGGAAAAACAGCTCAGGGTAATTTGGGACAAAACCAGGCATAAACTTCTCAGTTTTGTCACAAAGGACAGACTTGATTACTCCAGTACTGAACTATGATAACACGTGTGAATAACTGTCAGCTAAGGAAGTTCACTAGTGACAGAGTACGCAGTTTGTTACTGGGGCTTGATCATTATGACACACTCTGCTGAACACTTGTCCAAATTCCAGACAGTAGTGTTTTAGCATGAACCATACTGTCCAAACATTCTCAGTATGCAGTCATTCCTATCAGTTAGGGAACAGGAAGAACACTCTTGAAATCTAAGTTCTTAGATATCAGACATAGGTCAACTTTAAAAGCAAATCTTTCAAAAGATAACAATCTCTCATCTAGTGTTTATCTGGCTACTTTGTTTCATTTAATCCTCAGATCAAAGAAATTAAAATTCAGTTAGTTTAGATAACATTTCCAAGATTATACCACTGCAGGTTAGTAAACAGAGAAACTAGAATTCAAAATAGGCAGTCTGAGTCAAGATCTTTTTTCCTATTCATTATACTAAATCACTTTGAGGACTTAGTAAAATATGAGAACTTAGGGAGAAAAAAAGACTTATGTAACAGAGAAGTGACAAGGAAATAGCAAGGAGATTATGATCTTTGAAACAGACTGTAAAGTAAATATTAAAGAAAACATTATGCTACAAATTCAAAATAATGATTGAGTTATTCAGGTAATCAATTTTATAGACATTACTGTAGACTTTTAGCATGTAAGGAATCAAAATTACCAGCATTTTAGCAATTTTTAATATTTTAAAAAGTTAAAAGCTTAATTTTTACTCAAATTAAAAATTAAGGGATTAAAATATTTACTTTATCCTTTGTGAAGAAATAAAAATTAAAAAAAAGTACATGATGTGTTACAGCAGCGGGCATGCAGCTCATTAGTATTGTATATATATATTTTTTAATTTTTACCTAAGGGAGTGATGTCCTGAAGTATAGTCCAGTTTTCCAAATTTTTGTGTTTGGTAGCCATGCTGCTCCAAGACATCCATCCATGTCTTATAATTTGGATCTAGACCCTTAAAGTTATTCCAGGATTCTGTTAAGTGTGTAAAAAGACCACTCCACATTGCTGGGGAAAAAAGGGCACTAGGCTTAGTATAAGACTTAATAATTTGTTTTAACTACTAACAAACAGTCCAAGAGTGAAAATAATCTGCTACTTTGGAATAAGATCTACCTATGTTAAGGGCTTTACATAACACTTCTGATTTTTACATTATTTTATCAAGCAAGAACTCTGTAAAGAGTTGTCATTTCCATTTTTATAGGTGAGTCTCTAAGGAACACAGGTTAAGTTGCTTGAAGTGACTATAGCTAGAAATAAATATAAAGCCTGTCTGACTCGAGAGTCTTCTTTCAATCATAAAATAATCAGTACTATTTATTGGTAAATTTTTCAAATCAATCAGTCAAATCAACTCTCATACCTCTAACATATTTACAGATTTTTTTTTTCTATTCCTTGTTCTTGTATTGGCTTTCACAAATATTTGATTAAACATTAAAATCTTATGATCTCATTATCTGTAACTGTGATATAATAAATCATTTTTCCCCAAATATTAACAGACATGAATGGAGAAACAGACAGCAATATAATAAAACTAAGGAATTTCAATACCCCATATGAGCAATGAATTGATCATACAGATGGAAAAAAAAGGAAATACTGGACTTAAACTATACACTATAACAGACAACATTTCACCTCAAAACAACAGAATGAAATTTTTTCTAGAGGGGCTGACCAGCAATTCTCAGAAGGAATGAGAAGAGAACAGATAGTACAAACACATAGAATGGATAGAATGGATGTGGAACCAGATAAAGATCCCGCCCACACATCTGAGCAGAATGCAAGAGAAGAAATACCAAGAAAGCCATTGCATACTGGACTGGAGAAATAATCATGGAGATGGTCTATCACAGAATCACACTTGTGGCCTCACAAGGAGTGGATGAGACAAAACTGATATGCCACCTAAGCAAGGTGCCCATCTCCATTTCACGGGAGAGGAAGGTCACAGAGTTGGGGCATCAGCGTCATAGCAAAGCTACAACCTAAAGGAGAGGAAATGATCTGCAATGGCCTGCAGCAGATGCCTGTACACACTGAGAAACTTCTTTACTTCATGACACAGGAAACAGATTGGAGAAGACAGTCAACAATGAGAAGGTACTGATAGACTCCAAATGAGCATGGATTGGCTGCCCAACGCAAGGTTAAGACTGACCTCTACCAGCACGGCTTGCTATATTCCAGGAACATAGTCCCTCACCCAGGAAAAGGACAATGCCACAGAAAACGAAGAGACCAAAGGACTCAACATGGATCAACAAACAACAGGGAGAGAGGGGTTTGTGTGAATGGAGGGGGTGTCGGTGGGAGGGGAAGGCATTCTAATTACCAGTTGGTGATATTGTAAGAAACTTAAAGAATAAAAAAAAAAAGAAAGAACAATTTCCTTATAAGCATATGGAACATTCTCCAGGACAGTTCATATATTAGAAAAGAAAACAAGTCACATAAGAAGACTGAAATTACATAAAGCATCTTTTCAGACCATAATAGCATAAATCTAGAAATCAATCAAAGGAAGAAAACTAGAAAATTCACAAATATGTGGATAGTGAGCACCTTCTATTGAATAATCACTGTGTCAAAAAGAAATCAAAAGACTAATGAAAAAAGATACTTGAGATGAAAATGGAATTACAAACAAACCCAAATGGGATTCCAAAAAATAGCAGTTCTAAAAGGGCTCTTTATAATGATAAGAAAAAAAAAGACATCTAAAGAATCAGACATCTAAGAAACTAAGGAAAGAATGGTGATTCATCTCACACATGCTTCTCCAACCCAGGTGGCTCAGGCATGAACTTGGATCTCAAGTCTCATCTTTTCCTTCAAAAATAGGAACAAGGGAATGTCACTCACTCGTGAGAAAAACATGTAGTGGTTAACCAGAGGGACACAGCACTAACAGAGTCTTTAAGTGTGGGGAGAAAGTGAAGCCCATTTTGGATACTGGAGACGAACATAAACTGCACAGAGGAGATTGACACATCACTGAATAGGAAATGGATGGAAGGAAACAGAGAGCCTAAAGTCTAGGGCAGGCAACATGGATGGCATAACTGTAGGCTCTGTTGTGAATCCAGAGGTTGGGGGAGGCACAATATATCAAAGAGAGAAAATCAGTACAGAGAATTTGTGGTACTCCACACAGGCAGGGTTTCCTGTGAGAAAAAGTGCATTAGATTACATTACCTCTCCATTTCCTCAGTGCTGGCACTGACTTCATGAAGCACCTGACAGTGCACTGACTGCTGAGTCTCAGATCTGAAACCCCAAAGAAGAGGTTTTTCTCTTCAAATAAGTCCCTCCATCCCATTCCACAACATATCCACCAGCAGCTAGTTTCATCTAGGTCACTCCCTACCTATCCTGCTGACTCAACAACTGCATAAATAGTTCTCAGGACCTTTGGAAACCTGTAAAGGCCAAACAAAATCTAATCAAATCAAACCATAGCACTAGCTGTGGAAAAAGTAAAAGCAGTTCAACCCTCTAGTAACATTTAGAAAATAGGAAAATTTGCAGTAGTAAAATGGGGCAAAAAATATAACACATGACAACTCAAGAACTTATGTGAATGACATCACAAAGAGAGCACAACTCTCCAGAATCCAGTGATAAAGACATGGAATACTGTATCTCCCTATCAGATAGAAAGTTCCAATTTTCCATAATAAAGAAAATCAAAGGGAAAGTAGAAAATGCTGAAAGGTAAGTCAAAGTGATACAAAAGGAAGGAGGGGCTAGCCCTCTAACTTACAAACCCCAGGTCCGTTTTACCGAGCATAGCAGTTGCCACTCAAAATGCAGTTTAACAAGGGATTTTATTAACAAGGCAGTTAAACAGGGAAAACAAGAGGTCCTTAAAACCACAAGTGGCAGTTATCTTATCCCAGTCACCATTCTCAGTCCCAAAGGTCCCAAAGACACAGTCCAAGATGGTGCCGCTCCAAACTTTAGAGGTAGGTACTTTTGCAAGTCCAGTCTTTCTCTGGCATCTTTTCTTCTCTCTCCAGTATCCTGAGCTACTCTGATTCTTCAAGGTGCTTCAAACTTCTTCCACATTTGCTGATGCACAAATCAGCTTTCCAAATTCCTGGCTATCACCAGGTCCCAGCTTTCCAGGCCACCTCGCTGCAGCGTCACACTCTCCATACTGACCACTCTTCTGCTGCCCACCATGACTCCTTGCCACCACCAGTTCACTCTTCCAGGGGACTTTCGCCCAGCTGGGTCACTCGGGCTACTCTTTACCTACCTGCAATTCTCTTCCTCTCCTCTCCCTGGAAGTTCCATCTCTTCTCTCCCCAAAAATCTGTCTCCCTCCAGTTATCTGCCTCTTGCATTTTTATCTCCCCTGCTTCTGGTCCAACTTCCTGTTCCAACTGCTACTTCTGGCAGTTTAACTGCTACACCCAAAGGGGGAGGGGCTAACTGCCACTGCCCAATTGTGGAGGGGCACCTTGTTAACTGCCACAATCCTGGGGGGGGATGGGCACCCAGTTTCATTCCCCCATCTTTGTTTTCAAACCCAACATATCTATGTTCGTCCAAAATAATCCTATACCTTCTTTATCTCCACATATAACAACATTGCGTTAAACATGTCATTACACCTATTCCAGTTACAGCAGTTATCAAAGCATATATCCATTACATAATACAGTCAGACAAAGCATCCAAATACAATATCAGCAGGTTATGGCATTTCAAAGTATCCAACAATTAGTAAGTATCAAAGTTTCAAGTATCTAACAATTAAGAAGTATCCAAGAGGGGAAAAAAAACCCAAGCCATTTAAACTTGTGGAACTCCAGAGAGGTTCCCAACCTTATTCAGATGATCGAAGCTGCATAAACATTCAATCCATATGAACAATCTGTTGCTTTTTCCTGAACTTCCAAACTCTTTCTAAATCTGGCTTCTGGAGTACATACTGAATTTTCTCAGGTAGCTTAATACTAGATTTTTCACCTTTTTTACCAACCAGTGTACATGCTGACATAGGCAAGTGCTTTTCTATGAACACAAAGCCAAAATGCATGCAGGATTTTTCACTGCATAGCCACAGAATCCAAAGCAATTGGAACATTGCAAAGTCCACCCATTTTAAACAAATGACTACAATCCAAAGTAATAGGCACATTACAAGCTTTGTCCACTTCAAGCCCATAACTACTTTCTACTAAAGCATTTTAAACCAACATCTTACAATTGCTCTCCACTATCAGGTGATCAATGCAAGGTAAATCATCCTTGGGCTGGTGAACCACAGGTGATTTGTCCTGGTGGAGTAACCAAATGAAACTAGGTGCCCATCCCTACCCCCCAGGGTTGTGGCAGTTAACTAGGAGCCCCTCCCCCCTTTGGGTGTGGCAGTTAAACTGCCAGAAGTAGCAGTTGGAACAGGAAGTGGGACCAGAAGCAGAGAAATAAAAAGGAAAGGAGTAGAGACTAGTAGAACAGAGACCTTTTGGGGAGGACAGAGAACTTTTGGAGAGAGAGAGAAAGAACTTTTGGGAGAGGAGAGACGAGAATGGGAGGCGGGTAAAGAGTAGCCTGAGTGACCAGGCTGGGCAAAAGCCCCCTGGAAGAGTGAGCTGGAAGTGACAAGGAGCCATGGTATCTGGTAGAGTGGCCAGTGTGGAGAGTATGGCATTGTAACAAGGTGATATGGAAAGCTGGTACCTAGAGATGGCCAGCAATTTGGAAAGCTGATTTGTGTATTAGCAATCATGGAAGAAGTTTGAAGAGCCTTGGAGAAGTGGAGCGGTGCGGAACACTAGAGAGAGAAAGGAAGAAAAGAGAAGATGTCAGCGAAAGGACTGGACTTTGCGAAAGTGCCTACCTCTGAGGTTTGGGGGGGCAAAGGACATCATCTCGGACTGTGTCTTTGGGACCTTTGGGACTGAGAGTAGTGACTGGAGTAAGATAACTGCCACTTGTGGCTTTAAAAACTTTTCATTTTCCCTGCTGAACTCCCTTGTTAATAAAATTCCGCTAAACTGCATTTTGAATGGCAACTGCTACGCGTGGGAGATACGGACCTGTGGCTTGTCAGTTGGAGGCTTTCTTCTCCATCTTTTAACCCAATTTCACTATCAGAGATACAAAGGAATTCAGAATACATTGAATTCAGAGATAAAATTTATGAATAGGTTAAAATGGAAGATTAAAACAACAGATATTCAAGATGTAAAAGGCTCCATAAATAAAATCAAGAACTTGAGCAAAGTTATAGAAGTAGAATAGACCAAGTCAGTGACCTTGAAGCCAGTAATGCTCAAAGACCCAGGTGGAAGAAAAAAATGCTATATGAAAAAACAAAACAAAACAAAAAAGCACTTCAGGAACTGTACCATTCTGTGAAGAAAGGCAACAAAGGGATAGTGGGTATCCAAAAAAAGGAATGAGAGGGGAACAGGAGGGGATGAAGAGTTTATTCAAAGAAATAATAGAGGAAAACTTCTAAAACAGGGGGGAAATACACACTTTCATGTAACTAAAAGAATGCCTTGTTGTTTAAATAAAATGAAACCTACACAAAAACACACAGTAGTAAAACTACCAAGCATTAAAGAATAAGATAGGAGTTAGGTAGGGAAAAAAGGCAGGTAACTTTTAAAGATACTCCCATCAGGCTTTCATCAATTTTTTTCTGCAGAGTAGACACTGCAGACAGGGAGAAGATGGATGACATTTTCAAAGTACTCAAAAGTAAAAAGTGCTACCAAAAATACTATATTCTCAAGTCTCTGATGTGAGGGAGAAATAAAGGTCTTCTAAAACAAAATTTAAAGGAGTTTGTCAAAAGTTGACCCCATCTGTAAGAAATGCTGATAACTCTTTTGTATATCTTGAAAATAAGTAAATCTACAAAAAATTTGAATAATAAAATAGATACAACCAGAAAACTAAATTAAAAAATGGCAGTAATAAGGACTCATATAACAATAATCACCCTTAATATAAATAAACTGAACTCACAAAGGGCATAGAGTGGCTGGTTGGTTCAGAAAAAATCAAAACCAAAAAGAACCCATAACTTTTTCTTGTCTCTAGGAAACCCATTTGAGTTCCAAAGATAAAAACATACACTGAAAGTAAGTGGTTAGAAAACAATCCTGTAAGCAAGTGGCACCCTAAAAATGACAGGAAGGGCCATATTTATAACTGAGAAAATATAATTCCACCTAAAAAAGGTAAGAGATAGAGATGGACATTATATAATGATTTAGGGTTTAACACATCAGTAAGGCTTAACACTCTGTAATACATATGCACCAAATGAAGCAACATCAATATACGTAAGATGGTTATTAATACAACTAAACTCAGACAATGGTCACAGCATAGTAATACCCCACTTACATTAATAGGCAGGTCAAAGACAAAAAACTAGCAAGATAACAAGAATCTTAAATGAGAAGTTAGGGCAGATGAACTTCATACAATGGACTTAATTGACATTTATAAGGTATTGTAACCTCCCAAATTTTAACTATGTTTTTCTCAAGTACTTATAATAGATTTGAACAGACCATATATTTGGGTCAAAAAAATCAAATGTCAATAAATTCATGAAATCTTTTTTCTTTACAAAACAGGAGTGGTACTCTCCTGCCCACCTGTGACTATGCAGGTGCCTCTCTTTTTCTTCTTTTCCGAAACTGGCCCTTTCAAAATGCAAAAAGAAGAAAAAAGATTGAAATCACATCAAATATCTTCTTCTGGTCACAATGATACCAAAGAAGATATCACGCACAAAAAGAAAACAGAAGTAAGCACAAATATGTGAAGGCTTAAACAACATGCTACTGAATATGACTATTCATTAAGGAAGTCAAAGAAGAAATAAAACTATACCTAGAGACAGACAAAAATAAAAATTGAGCCACTGGAACTATGGATGCAGCAAAAGTAGCCCTACAAAGAATCATATTGTAACACATTTTATCAAGAAACACTGAGACTTCAAATAAATAATCTAACCTTACAATTTAGGGAATTAGAAGAAGAGTAAGAAATGAAACCAAAAGCCAATACAAGGGAGGAAGAAAAATTAGAGCAGAAATAAATGAAATATTAATAAAAATAACAGTTTAAAAGGTCAGTGAAACCAAAAGCTGATACTCTGAACAGATAAAGTAGACAAACTTCCAGCTGGGCTAATTAAGGGAAAAAAGGGAGAAAATTCTCTAATGTATAGAGTCAGAAAGAGGAGGTTAAAATAGATACCATAAAAACACAGAGGATCACCAGAGACTATTATGAAGAATTTTCTGCCAATAAATTGGATGACCTAGAAGAAATGGACAAATATTTAGAAAAATACAGCCTTTCAAGAGTAAATCAGAAAGGAACAGGAAACCAGAGCAACTCAATCACAAAAGAAATTTAAACAGTAACCAAAATCTCCTAATACAGAGGAGTAATTAGTTTTGTCAATGAGTTCTCCAAACCTTCAGAGATGAATTAATTAACTTATCCTCAAACATTTAAAAAAACTGAAGATGGAAGAAATAAAACAAAAACAACAAAAGAAATATCATTTACAATATAATTTAAGTTCCCTCGAATCGCCAGTCATTATCCAGGTGATAATGTTGAAAATGTAGGTGAAAGACCTTGTGACTCAATCACAGAGAAAATCATGCTCAGGAAGTTACAGACAAAGGTATGTTGGGTTGTTACTTAAGGTTCCAAAGCAAAGGATCATAAACTAGAAAGAGAAGAAAAGCAAAAGTAACTCTTTCATACATAGAACTTACACAATTTTGCTTTATTTCTAATTGTTCATCATGGCTTAATGTCGCTGACATGTTGTCATTAAACTATACATACTTGTCAAATGACTATAATAAAATAAACAGAGTTGGGATAGAAGTAAATCAGGACTTCAGAAAAAGAGATAAAGTATACAATCTGAAGTATAATGAAAAAATTTAGATAAATCTGGTATATGAGAAGTTCTAGCTTCTTTGTGGCATACTCAGAATTTCCCTTCCAACTCCATGTACTTATAGAAATTACCCTGGAAATAGAACCTTTTTAGGACATATAGGTTTTTCCTCATTTACTTGGATAGTTAAGGAACTCATCATCCATAAAAAGGAAACGAAACAGTAACAAAGGAAATAAACAATATTTTAGAGGATAAAAATTCCTTCTCTTGAAAAAGGAATTATAAATTCTAATAACCCAATACCTTTAAAACACTTATATTAAAAAAAATTTAGTAGGTACTGGGTATTACTTGCTATACTATTTTTTTTATATTTTCTGTTAAAGTGTGAAAATATTTTCAGAGTACTGCCACAATCGTCCATTAATGTGAAGCATATTCATACCTGCACGTGATGGGCAACAGATTGGAGAGTTTGTGTAGGCATTCACAAAGGAAGTGCCATGTGCTTTCATGAAGTTGATAAAAGGAAGTTTCACTAACTGATTTCTTGGATAAAATGTTAGCCTTCCATCCTGAAAAAAAAGAAATTTTACACGATTTCATAAAAGAAAATTATTTCTCTGAATTTTAACCATAAAATACACAACTAGCAAAAGACTTCAATATGATCTTAAGGATCCTTAAAAGAGAAAACCATGTATAGAGAGTGTTATCAGTATCTGACTCATAATACTAAGAATGAAAAGCAGTGTTACACTTAGGTTCATTTGAATATAGTAAATAAAGGACTTTATGTAAAGTGCTTTTGTGGGATACTGATAGAGTATACTTTTTAAGTTACCACTGATTTATCTATTTTGTTTTGTTATGAAGGTAACACTGATTTATAACACTGTAAATGAGAACAAGTTTTTATTGAATATTTACTATCTGTCAGGCACTGTGAAAGAACTGGATACAATGGTGAATAGAACAGAGTCTTTGGTCACTGAAATTTGCAGTCTAGTGGGAGAAGCAAAAGGTATACTCATAAATAAACCAGGAATAATTACAAATTGGGCTTTGAAAAAAACAACAGCTGTGATATAAAATAACAAGGGAATCTGATTTTGGAAAAAGTGAACAGAAAAGTTCTTTGGGAAAGATGGGACCTGAAGAATGGGAAGAAGTTTAGGGACAGGTGAAGCTGGAGATACTTGCGAGACTTGAATGCATATACTAATTAGCCAGCTAAACAAATAAACCTAAAGATTAGAAGAGATGTTAGGGTAGGAGATCAGCATTGTAAAAACTGACTTGGGAATTGAAGAACTCTCTGTGGTATAGAGGAAAGACACAAAGGATATTCAAGTCTTACAGTAATGAGCCAATCCAAAATAAGAGACAAATAAAAATTCTTGAGATAGCTTAGATTTTCAAATGATTATACAAGGAAGGATCTTGGAAACAGAAATCTAGAGCTCAGAGAACTCATCCTTATGAAATAAACTTGAGAATACTTAGTATATTCATGGTGTTGAAAACTTGTATGATTGACACTTCTTAGGGAGAGAGTAAAGAGAGAGAAAGAATCCCAGTAGCATTTCAAGAAGAAGGCATCTTGGGAAACAAGAATGACGAGCGAGGAAGGTAGCAGGAGACTGAGTGCTTTGAGAGTCCAAGAAGACAGAAAGAGGAAATGTCAGCTTTATGGAGAGGATACTTAAATAAGGCCAGAAAAAATATACTGAAAATTGGTAGTACAGAAATTGGCTAGTGATCTTGACAAGAGCACTTTCAATGGAATGGTAAAGATAGCTAAATTCAAAAGGGAGAAAAGAGAATAGGAGACAGCAGATGAAAAAAACAAACAAACCTCTTGAGAAGTTATTTCACAAAAGGAGACAGGAAAATGAAATGGCAAGTTAGCTGGAGAAGAGTGTGTGATTTCTTTAATCAGATCTATTCCATCTATCTGTCTGTCTATGCCCTTGTGCCAGTAACACACAAGCTTGTGTTTGTAGTAAGTTATGAAATCAGAAAATGTAGGACTTCTAATTTTACTCTTCTTTGAAAAGATTGTCTTGATAATACTGGTGGGCCCCTTAAATTTCCATTTGAATTTTAGAATGTTTTTCTGTATCTATAACAATCACAGGAATTTTTATAAAAATTGCATTGAATCTGAAGATTAAATTGGTGATTATTACCATATTAAAACTATTAAACCTTCAGATCCATAAACATGAGAAGTCTTATCATTTATTTATTTATTTATTTTTATCATTTTTATCATTTATTTAGATATTAGCTAATTTCTTTCAACAATGATTTGTAGAGTTTGGAGTATAAGATTTGCATTTCTTTGTCTAGACTTATTCCTAAGTATTTTTTAATACTATTTTAAATAGAATTGTTTTCTTAATTTTATTTTCAATTTGTTCACAAACCAAGTGCATGGAAATACAGTTGAATTTATCTATTGATCTTATATCTCACATCCTTGTTAAACTATTTAGTTTGAAGGCTTGTAGTTTTTGGATTGTCCAAGATTTTCTGTACATAATATCATGCTTTCTGTAAACAAAGATCCTTTTGCTTCTGTTTTTAATCTGGATGTCTTTTATTTAATTTTTCAGTCTAATTCCCTAAGCAAGGAATTCCCTGGTGAATATGTGTGTGTGTGTGTTCACCAGGGAATTAAGGGAATATGTGTGTGTGGGGGTGTATATATATAAAATCCAGTATAATGGTGAATAAATATAGTGAGAACAGATACCCTTCTCTTGTTGCTGATTGTATGGAAAAAAAACAGCTTTCTACTATTAAGTATATTATTAGGTTTGGTTCTTTGCAGATGACCTTTATCAGGTAGCAAAATTTTCTTCCTAGTTGATTGAGGGCTTTTATCAGAAAAGATTGCTGAATCCTGGCAGATGTTCTTCCTGTATCTATTGAGATTATGATGTGGTTTCTGCCCTTTAGTCAAGTCACATGGTGTAGTACATTAACTGGTTTTTCAGATATTAAACCAACTTTAAATTCCAAGGATAAGTCTCACTTGATCACAGTGTATAATCCTTTTATATAAAAGGATTTCCTTTGATTTTGATTTGCTAATACAGTAAGTACAGACTTAATGTCATGATTTCATGATAGGTTCTTGGAAACTATGACTTTTAAGTGCAACAACATAAAAAATGATGCCAGGTCCTCAAATAACGTTAAGCTCAACAATGGCCAGAATTTCTTTTTCCCTGTATCATAATGAAACCATGTAAATGAAACATTATTTGAGGATGTTATATTTTATTGAGCATTTTACTTTTAACTTCATAAAAGACATCTGCTTGCATATATTTATGTATTTATGTATGTAAATATGTAAAAAAAAATCTGTGTATTCACAATACATACTAAACAACAAACTTAGCTTAACTGTCATCTTTGGAAGCTTCTAGAATATTGTAATATACTACTTAGATTCTCTCAGAGGAATAAAAAATTGTCTCTGCTGAAGAGAGTTGCTTTACGCAAGATCACGGTCCATTCTGGCCACAATTAATGACCATCCAACATGAGGGTGTAAAGGCCTGATTCCTTCACAAGTGGAAACAATTCTGTTGTATCATACTATTTGAGAACTAGTAATAAGGTCAATAGAGGCCTCCACTGACAACTCAAAAAGTCTGCATTATTTTACTTTTTTTCTTCCATTTGATCTCAAGAGCATTTTTTAATAAACCTTTCATGTTACTCGCTAATACAGTCTGTTTCTACGTTTAGATAATCATATAGATTACTTTTAGTAATATACTTAACACATTCTATGTGCATGTCCAGGTTATGTCCCTGTGAGAAAGACACAACAACAAAAATTAAAAGCACTTTGTCTGGGGCCAGACATGCTCAACACACAACCATGTATGTGACAGACAATGATAATTAACTTTATATTAATACCACACATGTAGCCAAGCAGAAGTTTTTAAAACATAGGTAGTACCAAAAGTATTAGGCAATGTTGACAGTAATGTTTTTTTTGATTGGGAAAGTACCCAAAACTATTCCAGTTTGGGATTAAACACCACCACCATCACCACCCACTATCCGCTCTCCCACTCACACAAACACACATTTCTCACGAATATGGGGGAGTGGACAAAGTTATGTTAACTAAAGTATTTAAATCAACCGTAGAAAGACTATCAGATACCTGGAGAAAAAAATAACGTCAACTTTCTTCACTTTTCACAAAACATTCAGTCCTGCAAAGTGAGTTAACTAGGAAACGGACATGGGAAAACTAAAACGCTTTTATGTTAAGGCGGACTATGATTGTTCCTTCACAACTGAATCGAACCTGGGATAAGGAATGAAAGCTCACTAATAGCGGTAAAATTACTTATTGGTGGAGGTCCGATACATTAGTGTATCTTGCAAAGACGCTGTAAAAGTGCATATATTTACCATACTGTATTGCGTGTATGCATGTATGCATGTGATGTACCTGATGATACAGGACCTCAAAATAAAAACCATTTCTTAACTTCTGGGTAAGACACCATTTAAAAGGCGGTGGGCGGGGTCGCAAGTCCCCAAGTGCTTCTGAGTACTTACGAAGGAGTCGCTGGCGATTAGCACCACGTTAGGCGCGTCGGGCCAGACCCTCGCTTCTCCAGTCCTCCCCCCACCTGCCCCCGGGCCTGGTAACCCCAGCGCCCGGGCTGCGAATACTGACATCCACAGCAGCAACATTCATGACAGCGGTTCTGCAAGCCCGGCTGCTGGGCGCTGGGGCCTCCTCCTCGCTCTACGAACTCGGCGCAGGCGAGAAAAGGGCGGAGACTGCGTTCGACTTCCTCGTAGCTTTTCACCTACAAACTACGACTCCCATCAGACCCGGAGAGGGCACACGCGCGAAGGAGCCAGTCTCGACTTTGGCTTTCGTTAAGACCTTCTAATCAAACACCGAGCGACCCCAAATCCCTACTTTATGTCACATGAGCCGTACTTGGGAAGTGAGCATGCGCCGGGATTCCAGGAGTGGCATTTGTTGGGAAAGCATCTGGCCCAGGTAGAACGGGATTGCGGTCGCTTTTGCAGAAGTTGGAGCTGGTACGCCTTTGAAACGGTAACTAAAAGGAGGAGGGATCAGGATCTGGGGTGGTTAAGCGCCTAGCAAGTGTGACTGAATCAAGCGAAACCATAAACTTGAACTGATGAGGTGGCGGGGCGTCTGTCCCTTCGGTTGAATGGAGCGCGTCTTCGTGGGGCCTCTGGTTGGACTGCCCCAGCTGCTGTAAGGTGGGGCCCCACGAATATCTTAACTCCAGGAAATTTCCGAACTTGCCTCATTTTATTGCCCCCTTTTCGCGGTGCAGCAAGGATGTATTGTGCCTCGGTGGAATGACAAGTGGGGCCTAGTTAAGTGTCAGATTCTGGGTAGGGAAAACCTTAGGTAAACTTAAGCACGGAAAAAAGTGAAACTGAACAGGTTCCTAAAGGAAGAAATGCCAGGGAATGTGACGTGTTCCACTGACGTAAGTTTCGAATACCATTGTTTTACTGCTGAAAATCACTTGTACCCCTTGCTGGTTAAACTACTTAGAAGTCTGGAAGAAGCAGATTTCTGTCCTAGAGCCAAGCGCTTCATTTCATTATCATAGTTTCTCATATATATTTTGCTCATAAATTTAGTTGTTTTAATATTTGACAGGAAAAGGAGAAGTTGCAGTACTATTTCACATAAAATATACTTAGTATCTGCTTTCTGCATCAAACAAATGTAACAAGAGATGGACCTTACTTAATATTCACATGGCACTTACTGCATGCTCAGCATTCTGTCAATCGTTTATGGAGTACTTGCCAGGTTTTTTTACTTGGGAGTATCTTTCATAAGCCTTACCATCATATGTAAACTGAGGATTGGAAAGGTTAGTTGTCTCAAAGTTACAATGGGAGTGAATCTGATGTGAGTAGTCGATTCCCTAACTCTGTACCATACTGTCTTTTCTTAATTACAGAATTCTTCACTTCCTACTGAGCGTAATCAACTTAGCATAAATTGTTACTAGACAGCCTGTTAGAAATCTGTGGAACATACAGATATATAATAGTCCTTGTCTACAAGAAACTCTAGGGAAACAAGACTAATGAAAATAATAGAACACAACATGGAAGATAATAGAGGTGGGCTCATGACTACTTCAAAAACTTGAAGTAATTTAAATTTAGAAAAGATCTCATACAGAGATAGTGACTGATTTAGATTCATAGAAAGTATAACTATCTGTTGCATAGTACTGATACTGTGAACTGTAATTAGTAATGGTGGTATTGTTCACACAGGACATGCATGGTTTTGAGTTCCTGGTTAGGATAACAGAAACACATCTGTTTTCCTTTTTCTCCCCTTGACAGCATTAGTGGGAGCAGTTGATGCAGTGGTTTGGCATAAGGTAGATATTTTAGGGTCCCAATGGCACAGCACTGTAAAGAATCCAAGAGGATTTTTTCTATCCTACTTCCATCTTAGATTTAATTCCTGCTAGGTAGATTGTCAGGTCTGTGCCTTTCCCTCTCCAGTGGTAGAAAACACACTTTCTTTTAACAGGCATCCCACATTTGTCCAGTTTCAGTTACGGAAATTTCTTATTTTCAGTTAAAGTCAATCTCCTGTTTTAAACCATTTACTAGTCCATTTCTTTTCACTTTTGTATGATTAATCTCTCCCTGTCAACTTCCTTTCCCATCAGTCTCCCCTACCCTTTACCTCCAGTTCCTCCACTTCTCCCAGTTCCTTAAATTATATAATTTCAGGTTTCTTAATAATTTTGATATTATTTTCTGGCCATATAGCATTTTTGCTATTTAGAAAATTAATCTATTACAAAGGATACGTTTGAAGTGTGAACATTTTAAAGTGTGAACAGGTTATGAGTGTGTGTTACAATGAGGATGCTATTACATGTGTAAGTTATCAGTTACAGATTTGTACTTTAGGATTGTTTGCTTTAGTGAGATATAGAACTCTGGTTCAGAAGTCTTGGCCTGAAAATCTTGAGCTAAGTTTTCATTCTTCATGTTCATTTAATGTTCAAAATATCAGCAGCACTACATTCTTCCTTAAGAAAGGGAAACTCACTGCAGTTACTGAGTATATGAAACAAACTCAGTGTTGTCTTCACATACACTTTCTGTTATTATTTGTTTAAGATCTACAAGGTACCAAATGATAGGGAGAAAAGAGAGTAGTAGAAAAAAAAATTTTTTTTTGCTTCTAAGGAATTTCCATTAGTTGTGGGAAACAAAAGCACCTGTAATTAATAGTATGAAAGGTATCAAAAATATGGTTTATGACTAAGCAAAACACAAATCTCAGACTATCTCAAATTGTACTTTGGAGAATGTAGTGTGCTTCAAAATGTTAATTGTTGTTCATAGAAGAAATGTTCATAGTAATATAAGTTTCAGAATTGCTGGTTCAGTACTAGAGGACATGTCAGAGTCTTTTAAACATTAATATGTATCGTACCTTTAAAAGATTGGTACATATTATGTGCAGTATTCACAAAATTACTTAACCACATGTCCACACCTGTAAGCATGTTAATATTTCTTGGAATTGTTTTTTTTTCAATGTTGATACAGGTCATAACTGTAAATTTGGACTAGTGGGAGATTTATCTTAGAAGGTTTTATAGTTGACACTTGAATTTGAACTTGAATTATACATAGCATTTGAGTAGGCAAAAGCTAGAGTGGAGACACTGAAAGGGGAAAGTAAAGATACAGATCTGGGAAACTCAGAGATGGTGAAAAAAATATGAGCTAATATTGAAAAGAAGTTTCTTCCTTTCTTACTTTTGCAATTTGAGAATTACTGCCTCTGGGGTATGTAGTACTTATTAATTCACCTACTGATATTTATTATTTTCTGTCATTGTCTTTTTGATCTAATAGTCTCCTAATTTTTAAAAAAGTGCAGTTGTTGCTGCCTTTTATGCTTGATATGATAAATAAAAATGCTTTTAGTTGTTAGTAGAATAATTTCCAATGAATGGAAATGTGCAGTGGGTACCATTACTTAAAACATTAGTTAATGTTGAGAAGGACAAATCATAGGAAAGGTATAAGGGGCTATGGAAGGTGAAAGGTATAAGGGGCTATGGAAGAAGGTTAAAGACATTTGTGAGAGAGCTAGATTTTTCTTTGAGGGCATAGTAATGCTTGAAGTAAAGAAAAGTATCCCAAATAGAGGAGTTTGCATGCAATCTTTTGGAATAGTAGGTTTTACTCTGTGAAAGGAAGTAGGTTTGATGGTTTCATGTTCAGTTAGCTGCTCAGTAAAGCTTTTTTTAGGAAATTAGTGAACGAACCTCCAGAGTCCTTCTTTACTCCATTCATCATCCAAGGGGGAGAATAAGTTTACAGGAATAGAAAGGGGCAGATTATTTAAAAAGAATTAGTCTCTTGAAACTAATTAAGTAGGGCCGGGCACGGTGGCTCGTGCTTGTAAGCTTCAGCCTATGAAGCGACCGGGGCTAGGGATTGCGGTTCGAGTCCCACCTGGGGCCAGTAGCGAGACCTAGTTCCAAAAAAAATAGCTGGGCGTGGTGGTGCGCGCCTGTAATCCCAGCTACCTGGGAAGCTGAGGCTGGGGATTGCTTGAGTCTGTGGTACCCCGGGCAACAAGAGCCTGCGGTTCTTTCTACGGGCAAAAATAGCAAGACCTAGTCTCAAAAAAAAAAAAAAAAAAAAAAAAAAA
>PVHY01014199.1:0-39127 GCA_004024945.1 Uropsilus gracilis
AAACAACCAACAACTAAACATCAACTTAACCAAACAACAATTTGCAGAAAAATGGGAGGAGTGACTGAAGGGGGGATACAGAGGGGGGATATGGAGGGAGGAGGAAGGGGGATACAGAGGGGGATATGGAGGGAGGAGGAGGGACCAATTAATGCACAATTGTGACAAATCAATAAAATGAATTAAAAAAAATTCAAACACACAAAAAAATAAAATAAAATAAATAAAAGCTAAACAACCTTGTATTAAAAAAAAGAAAAAAAAAGAAAATGATATTATATAATCTGTACCTGGGAATCCTGAGTAATATTACATAGCTTTGATTGTGCTGTAAGAAAAATACTTGTTTGATATAAAGAACATTGAATAAATTTATGTAAAATTAAAAAAAAATAAAAAACTAAAAAAAAATAAAAATAAAACAGTGATGCAGGACAGATTCAATTTTCTGTAAAACACCTATGAATGAATAATAAACCATTGGTTTTGCTTTAAACACCCTACATTTTCACAAGTTCCACGAATTTACCCAACTAAGCCTTCTCCAAAAATTTTTACCATCATTTATTGTAATACCTCTTAATAGATTCTACCTCAGATTGTACTGAATTTGTGTTCTCAGCATATTTGACTATATTCATTCCTATACTTGTTCCACAGACTGTTCAGAGGCCAATTCCTTAGTCACTTCAAACTTGGCATTGACTCCAAATAGCAACTGGGGAGTATCTGTCAGCTAGTTTGCTTAACACATGAACCACCTAGAAGCTCACTTTAGTTATAACCTCATTTGAACTGTTATTTTTGTAAAGGAGTTTTGCTGTGATGAGATATTCCACGTTTTCTAATGTTTCTGGCCATTTCTTTGCTTTAAGTTGAGAATGTTATGGTGAGTCCACAGTGTCTTTTGCAACTGTGTCACTGCACATGATTACTATAATAATTGGACACATAACCTTATAAAATAATCCACATCCCACTGTGTTTAGAAGCACAGAATTTAAAGCCCACTATTTTGACATGATGAAAAAGCAGTGGTATTTTTTAAATGTCACAATATGATGATATGTATACAACTGCAAACACCGTAACATTGAACTGATCTGTGACTGTGTGCCACAGAGAGCTGGTTGAAGCAGTGAGAACAGCACCTCCATCTCTCCTGCTCCCTCATCTCCACTGGTGTAGCAGTAAAGCACATGGACAATACATAAACGAATGAGCACAGCTGTATTCCAACCAAATTTTATTTATGGATGCTGAAATTTAAGTGTTATGTAATTTTTACGTCACAATATATTATTTAAAACAGCTCTTCTTTTCAACACTTTTAAATGAAAATAAAAACATTTTAAAGATTCTTAGATCCTGTGTGATGAAACAGGCAGTGGCCAGTTATGGGCTGTGGGCTGGCTGCTGACCTTGTACTGATAATGATGCAGCCAGTCTACTCTAGTCTTACAATACACTGACCAGACTAACACTAAGATAAGACACCTTCAAATGGAAAATGTTACCAAAATCAGTTTGCATTCAGTTGTTTGTTAAATATCAAACCTATAAGCTTCTGATTTTTGTATTCAAGTTATTGTAAACTTATTTCATCAAAGTATGTCCATACGTAAAACTGGACCAGAGTCTAAATATGTGCTACAAAGAAAGGTGCAGGGAATTCTGGGCTGAAAAACTGTAAAACCTGAAACATTCTAACAAATGAGATGTCTAATACTGTCACCTGATGAGCTGATATCATTAGAAAAAGAATTACCAAATTATATAACTGGCCTCATTTCATTTAGCAATTTTATCCAGTAAATATACTCTCACATGTGCATAAGAAATATCTCTACCACAGCAAAAATTGCAAACAACCATTGCTACAAAACTGGCTAAATTATGATATTATGCTAGTAAAGGAAAATATTTAGCAGTCAAATAAAAGAATGAAGAATGAAGCTGAAGATACTGTCATTGAAGACTTCTAAGTGCACACTGTATATAAACTCTAATAAGTAACCATAAGTATTCATATCAGCATTATTTATAATCACAAGAAGATGGAAACAAATTTATGACTAAATAAACAGTGATAGAGTATAGTCCATCCATGGAAATGAATACAGTAGTAAAAATGAGCCATAAATACATCCAAATGGATGAATCTCACTATGGTGACAGGAAAAACTGTATACTACAGAATGATTATTATTTATTTCACATTTAAAAGCAAACAAAATGACACTGCACATTGTTCAGGATATATTGTATATATAATAAAAGCCACATGTGAAAATGTTAAGCACAAAACTCAGGTCAGTAGAAGCCCTGGTGGAAGGGGGAAAATAAATTGGCAAGTCTTCAACTACAAACACATGCATTACATATGTGCCTCTTTTTGTGCATTTGAAATATATTTCTTAATATTCTGTCTTTCACATATGGATTCTGTTCACTAAAATGAGATGCAGAACAAGGTTATAAAGCATGTTACTTGATTGTGTGTCCTGAAAACATACTCTTGTTTTAATTTATGATTGCCTCTGGACAGACACAAGCCACTGTGGGAATTGCCCAAGAAGCACTGGGTAGGAGGGGATGAGGGGCACAAACTTTACCCTCTCTATTTGCACTTGGTTCTATGTGCATGCATTCTATTTTCAAACAAATTTAAGGTTTGTCTGTTACTCATGGCTGGGAGGTGGGCATTAATGGACAGGAAAGAAGGGGGAAATGAACAGGCACTGACTAAACAGTGACAGGAATCTCCAAACCCTAGCACATGACTTCCAAAGTCATGCCCTCTGTGGACCTCCTGCTGCCACATCCTCACTAGCAGTCCATTCCCTCCTTCTTCCACTTCCAGTCTTTCACTATAGAAGATTCTCTGCCTTCTCCTAACTCAATGCTTGTAATAAATGTAGTACAACAGTCACTGCTTATCCATGGCTTTGTTTCCCCCATGTTCAACAGCTGTCCAAAAATGCTACATACAAGAAGGCACTTAGAGAGTGAAGAAGAATCACACCCACATAACTTTTATGACAGAACATTGTTAGAATAGTTATAGGTCATCATTATTAATCTCTTACTGTGTCTAATTTATAAATTATGCCTTACCACAGGTAGACATGTACAGCAAAAATCACATAGTTTGGTACTATCTGCATTTTCAGGCATCCACTGGGAATGTCAGAACATATTCTCCAGAAAAGGGAGAAATACTGTACTTCTTTCATGAAACAGTCCTTACTTATCATACCACACCCGTCTAAAACTACCCCAGCTTTAACCACAGGTCTCCACTAAATGCCAGCAGATTATCTATTGTTTATAACAATGCCTTCAGGTATAAGTTGCTGCAGTCTGATCCAATAAAATCCAGACTCTGCAGGGTCAGCCTTTGACTTGCTCATGCCTGGAAAATAGCTGATGACCTTCCTAGGGAGATATTTAGGGAGCCCCAGAGGGGAGTGAAGCAAGAGTCTAGAGTTCATGGTTCTAGGTTCTGTAGGTAGGAGGGCTGTTTCACTGAACATGGGCAACATCAAGCAGGTCAGGGCTCACAGGCCAGACTCAATGTTCCTACTGAAATTTCATAGATTTTCATGAGTCAGTGTTTCTCCATTTGCTGTATTTTTTTAAAAAATAATTTTCACCAGTTATGGTTTTGCTAGAAAGCTATGCAAAGTCCTTCACACAGCTTTCCCCCAAAGCATAGTCATATGCGCAGTCAAAGCAACATCTTCTATGCTAAAAAAAAAAAAAAAACTCTGTCTCTGATGTTTTTGTTACACAGGTTCTAGGTTTGATGAACCTTAAGTTCTGTTCTATGAGTTAATGTTTAAGATGGGCATTATCCTCAAATTACTGCAGAGAAATTTAATATAGGTGTTTCAATTTCCTAAGCTATTTTCATAAGCTAGAATACAACATTCTCAGAAATTAAATAACTGACAATATTGGTTATAAATGTGGGGATACTCAGCTGATTCTATGTATATTTCTACAGGTGAGCTGAAATACAACCCAAATATGGAAATAATTAAACTCATCTATTTTCCAAAATCACATAGACATTAGTCAGGGTAATTGTGCAAGCATTGCAGCAATATAACTGTCCCTCCTCCAATGTAAAACTGCTCTAGATAGTTATAAGAATGTATCATATTGTATACCTACAGTATTAATTGACCAACATCTTCTCTAGCTTACCACTAATAAAAGCATTCACTTGTTTCAAGTAAAAGAAAATATAATCATTCACTGATTCAGAGACAAAGGCAGAGGACCATAAGCATCTTCATAGAGAGGGTGACGATACATACATAGTCAGATGCAAACAGACATTTTATGCTAACGGACAGTTCCTGATGGGTGGATGTTCAGGATGTCTCCTGAGATCAGGCAATTAGGTGAAGCGCGAGAGCAAAAAATGTGGAAGCCAATAAGGAAATGTCCATATTACAGAGGTTCAGAGATAGCCTTGCAGCCCCCCAGGTGGCTGGGGGGGGGGGGGGGGGGGGGGGGGGGGGGCGGAGCATCTCAAAGTAGAGCTCAAGGCCACGAGGAAGGGGAGGGCCAGTGGTGCAGGTTCTGGCACATGTGGCCAAGTTACAGAGCAGCTGAGTCATCCAGGGTAGGCTGCAGACCCAGCTGAGGGCAGATTATCCACAGTGAGTGTCAACAATAAATGGCAGGAAAAGAAAAAGGAGGCAGTGAGTGAACCCTTTATCTAAATTCGTAGTTGGGTCATAAGTACTAAACCACAAGAATGCAAAGATTTGGCAGAAATTGTAACCCTAAAAATGTTTAACACCTGTAAGGAATAAAATTACTTAGGAGGAAAGTCCCAAAAAATAAAGGCTATTTTACTAGTTTAAAGTGGGTATTACCTATTCTGAAATAACCATCTTCTAATCGTTTGTCTTTGGTTTCTTTGCTTATCTCCAAACCTTCATGCTAAAATAGAACAAAAACAGTGATTTTACAAATAATGACTTCTTTTTAAAATAAAGCTTAGTTAACATATCTTAATAAATAGAAAAGTGGCATTTGTGGCATAGCTATCTCTGAAGAAAAATGTCATCTCAGTTCTGAACCTTAAAAAGCACATGAAGACAAGGATTCATTTTTTGCAACCATCATCTGAATCTGTACATAACAGCAGAATGGTGGTGAGAAAGATTTTAAATTTAAATCAATTAAATGCACACTATTTCCACTAAAAATATTTACAATTAAACAACCATGTGTACTACCTTCTGGGAATCTAAGCATTCTTTAGAGACTAATAAATTAATTCTGTATATTGATCATTACATATCAAAACTACATGATATTTTGAGACAAACAAAAACAACAGGTCTAGTAACAATAATAATATAATAATAATATTTATTTTTCTAGTACAAATTTTCAAGTCATTTATCTATAGGAAACAATATGAAGGCTTTTTCAACAAGTAAGGCAAGCAGCGCAAAATAGTAAGTGTTCTACATTAAAAAAAAAAAAAAAACAGTTGGTATTGGTATTATGTACCACAGAGGTCCTGCAATCATGAAGCTCTTTTCTTCCTTTTTTTTGAGACTAGGTCTCACTATATTGCCCAGGATACCATAGACTCAAGCAATCCTCAGGCTCAGCCTCCCAGGTAGCCGGGATTACAGGCATGCCACGAAGTCCAGCTATTTTTTTCAGATGAGGTCTCACTATGTTGCCCCAGGAAGAGCTCGAACCCGCAGATTCAAGCGATTTCTAGTCTTGGCCTCCCTTCTTAGGCTTTGATTAAAGGCATGCACCACCATGACCCTGGTATTAGTTCTTAGGGAAAAGTAGTCATACCTTGAGAGGCAAAACCTCCACGGTTGTGTTCAGCAAAATATCTCCTGGATGTTCTTGGTTGCCACTATGGAATAAATAACTGAAAATACAAACATAAAAATGGAAAAGTGATCAGACTAGACTTTACAAAAGATTTAAGATGATGGCTTTACATAAGAACAAGCTTTCTAAACAAGACAAACACCAAAGCTGGCAACACTGGCTTGCACAAAGTGCAGGTGACTAAGAGACTTGGGGGACATAGGGTGATGCGCTACTCCTTCTGTCAGTAAAAGGCATATTTGTCGCTTAATAATGTACTTGACAGTTTTACATTGTTTTAAATGTAATCACTACCTTAGGTTAAACATAAAATATCTTAAGAGAAATATCCAAAATTATAGCAATTATTTCTGAGAAAACTTTTCACCAGGACAGCCAGTGGTCATAGCTAATCCAAAGGTTAGTTTTATGCAATT
Organism: Uropsilus gracilis; assembly: GCA_004024945.1. Classification (NCBI taxonomy): domain Eukaryota; kingdom Metazoa; phylum Chordata; class Mammalia; order Eulipotyphla; family Talpidae; genus Uropsilus; species Uropsilus gracilis. The sequence continues at coordinate 6,300 of PVHY01014199.1, forward strand.
CAATACAAGTATTGACTTGCACAATATTTATAAAAATAATTTTATTTATTAGAAGCTGAATAGTGACAGGTTACAAGGCATACTATGATAAATTAAAAATACTCTGAGTATAATGTTCTCACTGTTTGATACTGTGTGGGGGAGGGTGGAAATTTGATAGGTCGTACAAAGGACACCAGTCTATACCTAAAACTTAAGTTAACAGTTTATGCTTAAAAATTAAAAATACTTGAGTCAAAATGTTGGGTTTTTGATTTTCTAGAATTCTCCCCTTTAGCAAACTGCATTAACTTTCTGAGGCTCTGGACATTCCCACCTATCTCATGGATGGCAAGAGGTTTATGAAAACTGACCAAAAGAACCTTGCATATTAAAAATACCTAGTAAGCAATAGTTACAGCAATATTATAAAATAGTTCAAATATATATGGCAGAGACCACCTCTGAGTAAATATTTGATTTTCAAACAATCAGGTTGGGGGCCCCAATAAGAAGCTCCTCCTGAACGATACTTGCAGCATTTTCAGAGAGGTATTTTTCATAAAACACCTTTGACTAGTTTATATAACCACAGGTCATTCATAGCTTGCCTACAGATGCAAAAAACAAAAACACAAAAAACAAACAAAAAAAAACCTATCATAAATATTTTTTTCAGCTACAGATGCAAAAATTTGGGGCAAGAGAAGCCACTTTTAGAAAGAAGCCCAAGAACATAATCTAGAGCTCAAACAGACTGACCCAGAGTTGTTTCCTATGTGACTGCTCAGGGAAAACCTGAAGACCCAGTATCACTTAAAAAGTCTAATGTTAGAAGTGATAATGGCAAAGCCAGGACACGGACATGGTCACGCCACTGCAATGTCTATGGCTCACTTACGACAGAATAGAATGGAAAATGCTAGACATAACAGGACATACAGACACGCTCTCAGAGTCGAAAGTACACTAAATTACTGAGGAAAAATGTGGCAATATGGTCACAGTTTGTCACTGAATTGTGAATTTTTCCTCATTATCCATACTTTTAAATTTTGTATAATGAACACATATCATGTTGTACAGTCAGAAAATATTTTCCAACACTTTATTTCCACAGTGATAAATATAACTTACTTTCCCTTTCCCTACCCTCTCCACAATTAAGTTATTGTGAATCACAAACTAGGAAAGGTGGTGTATCCATGAATGCTTAGAAAATTCATTCCATACTATAAATTTAGAAATATGTTCTACTACACATGTGTTCCCTCACTTGGAATAAACAGTAATTTACAAAGGTCTATTGTAGTAAATGTAGTTGTTAAGAAACCTGATATCGAACATATGAGTTCTTTAGTAGATTCTCTGATGACATTTTCATTTGCTAAAAATAAATCAGTAGTTTGAGAAGCAATTCACTACCCAAGAGACATATACATACTACTGGTAACTGTAGCTAAGAATTGAATTAAAATTTTCTATTTCCCTGCCCCCCCCAAAAAAAAATCAGTAAAGGGTGTTTGAGACTATCTTTATAGTGGAAGAAAATTATTTCTAATCTTATGACTCTTTGAGTGTAGTAAACAATATCTCAAATGTAGAGTATCATTGCATAGCATAAAATGAACACTGTATGTCACAACAAAAACATGACACATGCCTAAATGCAAAACATTACTCAGGTGTGTCGTTATGTGATTTTCCAGTGACATTAGTTGTCTGAAGCATTTTTACACTTAATTTCCTCTTTAGAATCAGTTTAGAGCAACAGAAGAAAACTAGTAATATTATATTATAGCGGTACACTATTTCTGAGCACCTTAGATAGAATAAGTGCAAATGGCTTTGGCAGATTCTAAAAATAATCGCAACTGTCACCTGAGGACACTATTGTGTCGAGGTCAGAGAACTCAACTCTGTCCTGGAGAGGATATCTAAGTGTGCAGACATGTGAGCGACACACCCTTGTCTGAAGGTAAGGGAATCATGACTGTTAAATTTAAAAACAGGGAGGAAAGTCCTAAATTTGTGAAATGAACATTATGCAAAAAAAATATCAAAAGGTTAAGTTCTTCCATGTTGTACTAAAAATTATCTAGCAATGCAATGCAAAACCACTGACTACAAACTGTTATAGTCTATCAAATTTATCATTTTGATCAAACTGATTAATCAATAAGCCAAATTTTAAAGGTTTTCTAGGATAAGGGCATGAAAAATTGTTATTTTGAGGGTGAGTTCTACAAAAAAGCATAAAAAACATACACTAAATATACATTTATAAACAGAATTTATCAAACAAGCTAAATGCTAAAATATTCAAAAATAACACATCCATTTTATTACTGAATTGTAGGAAACACAACTAATATAACTAATAAGCCAACATTTAGGACCACTGTCTCCCCACATCTGCTAGACACACAGAAATACCTATTCGTCATTTTATAGAATAAGATATCTGGTTTGCAAGACCAAATATATTTCAGTCTTATTTAAATCACTTACCTTTCTACATTGACTGGCTTATCAAATTTAAAAATGATATAATCTCCAGCTGTTGGGGTGATAGCCCAGAAGAAATCCTCTCCCATGTATGTTTTTTCCAGTGTATGTCCTTGGTAGACCTTCAAAGAAGTAGATACTTCAGCAGGTGGATTTACGTGGATCTTAAGAAGCAATGGTTTCAAATAATCTTTGTCCTAGAAAGATAGATATATACTATAAGACAACATCTAGCTTATTTTTACTTAAGTAGATAAAAACTGAATATACACTAAATAACAAACTGTATGTCCATGAGGATTATAAAATAAAATCACCAACCGTGAGTTTCTGGATTTTTCCTGTCAGTGAAGAGTGCAGACCAACATGCTGGAAGAGGGAGGGTCGAAAGCGAATTCGCAAATTTGCTTTCTGTCTATCACAATGTTTCTAAATAGCAAAAAAAAAAAAAAAAAAAAATGATTTTAGTGTTACATTACAAAGTGAAATCTTGCTCTCATCTGAAAAAAGGAGAAATCCTCTAGAAGAAAATTGAAAAGAAAATCCAACATCAACTCATAATTCCAAGTCATATACATATATTTTTTGGTCGTTGAGGGCATTAATAGAGGTGCTTCCTACTTGATAAACAGACAAGACTTGGAAACTGAAGTAAAGGATTTAACTGTCCTTGTAGATATGTCAATAGACTTGACTTAAAACTTTAAAGTGCAAAAACTATAAACAAAAGCCATGTGGAAAAGTCAAAACAAGTTAACAAACCATACTGAAGTACACAACTTGGGATGGGGGGGGGGGGGAGTGCAAAGGGTCAGGGAGGGGGGGAGAGGGTGAATCCCTGGGATTACAAAGATATGAAATCAATATATAAATAAATAATTTTAAGAAAGAGAAAGTGCAAAAACTATAAATTAAGAGAGCTGATTCAAATATGCAAAATATCTTTAATCAGATAATGAAGAATTTGCAAATAAATAGCATATTTTGGTACATGAAGTGTATCTGAAAATTTGCAGTGATAATATCATCCCAAGAGGTAAATGATACTAAAGGTTTCAGACAAACCCATCTTCGGTACGATTATGGGGCCTATATTTCAATTTAAAGCTTCCATGGCTGAGAATTTAGGTGACAAACCGTCCTCATGCTGGACTCTAGGTTAGGCATGCAAAATACTGAAACATCCCTCCTGCTTGCAGGACCCTCCTACATGCCAGTTCACCACAGTTATGTCTATCTTGCCATGCTTGTACAAACTCTTTATTTTCAATGATTTATATAAGTTTTGGAACAAAAAGACATTAAAAATGGCATTTATGACACATTTCTACTTTGGAGACCTTCCATAATTTACGGGACGGTAAAATGCCCAATTTTTCTTAAGAGGCTTTACTATTAGCATTACCACTAACACTAAAAGAGAGGTGTTTTCATCCTTATTTCCAGTTATGTTGGATCTGACATTGCTCCAACAAATTTGAAAAAAGAAAACTGATAGAGAATATGAAGAAAACAAACTAGAACAACACCCCCCACACACAGGTCAGATGTGCTCAACATCTAAAGTCAAAGTCACCAACCATCAGAGCCTAAAATACACTACTGACATTTAAGGAGCTGCTTTCCTAATTTACAGAATTTTTCACTGGTAATTAAAAAGTTCCCCTAATCCAGGATTTTTTTTATCAGTTCAAGAAAGAAGGCAAACACTTTTTTTTCCAGCTTCCTCTTGAATTGTTCATTTTGCAAGATCTATACCCCAAAAAGTAACTGTGGTGAAACACAGAAAAGCCTTTTTAAAAATATTAACTTACTGCATCTTTTTCAGGGTTGCAGACTTTCACCCAGAGAATATGGTCCAAGAGCCAGTCAATGGGCTTCTCCTTATAGAACATAAATATGAATTCTACAATCAGAGTGAGGTCTGGTGCTTGAAACATTTTTCCTGAAAAAGACATTCTAGTCAAGAGCTATAGTAAAGAAAGCAAAGACCAAACGACAAATATAAATGAAATCTGTACACTAAATATGCTAAATTTTCTCATCTGCATTATCAAAAATGAACTTGCTTCAGTTAAACATTTTCTTGAGTTATCACCAACACAACTACAGGCTGAATGGATTCAAAAGGCAAGTCAGAGATTCCTCCTTGGTGTTTTTTAAGAGTCTTTTAAAAAGGAGATTTTTTTAAAAAAAGTTTAAGTAAATATAACCTTAATAAATGCCAAAAAACCAAAACCAAAACCAAAAAAAAAAAAGGACTACTTATTCTGGCTACACTGAAACCTTCACAAGGAAAGGTGTTTTCTGACTTAATTTGAGAGAAATGACCAACAAGATCAAAGGTCAAGTCTTTAATAACTTATAGCTTGAAAGTGCTACCAGAAGCGAGATGCTACCCTCTGGAGTCTTCTAAAGCTATAGTTGAGTTTCCTATAGACATCCTGAATTTCTTCAACTTTAAAAATACTCTATCTAGTTGGATAACTTAGGAAATTTAGTGAAAAAATAATAAAGTTTAAAATGAGCATCCTTACCACTCAATGCAAATAGCAAATGAACACATATTAACGTACAAACAAGAACGTCATGCACTACCACATCGAATGCTCGGATTTTCACATCAGAAAAATCACTGCCACAGCATTCTTCTTAAAACCACCCTAATCATGCAAAAGCCCTGGACTGTACAAAGATAGAACAGGAGGTATCAGGAGTCAAGAAGGGCTGACAGACAGGACTATGGTTGGCTGACACATGAATGGGAGGCTGTAGGACAGCCTTGCAGAGCCTCATGGCCTTAGAAATCACAAATTCTATTTTGGGTTGATGTCATTTAAAACACATAAATTTACCTAGTTTTCAATTTTCTCAAAAGCAATCCGTTTTTCATAGAAAAAAAATTAGGGTAAACAAATTATTTCTAGACGAATCTGACAATTTTCTTACCGATGAAGCCCAGCTGGGAAAACTCTAGTATCATCCATTCCTCAGAAGACAACTGAAGCGCAAAATTCTTTATAGTGTTAAAATAATTCTGTTTGACAATAATATCATCTTCAAGCTAAAGAATATTAAACAATCATGTTAATAAATCAGAAGATTGAAGATGGGACTTTTTGGTTATGGAAAAAAGCTTAATCACAGTTTTATAATAATGAAAGTTAAGAAAACAATGCTTTAAAATTATAAAAACAGAAAAATAAATGTCATTAAAAGAAATGAGGAAAATGAAATGACATATGCAGATAGCAAGTCAAATAAACCACATCCTTGCCATGGGAAATAACAATAGCACTCCATAAATTATTCCTTATCGGTCCTTTTACAGTGCCTGACATGATTTCACAATCTCCTTTTTTCTTTTTAAAGGAAAATGGATTTTTATATACCTTTTAATTTTTTTTTTTTTTGCTTTCATAATACATGTTCCCAAAAAATCAGAGAAATTCAAAGGAAATGCAAGCAGTTTTCCTGCCCTGTACTTCATCCAGCTAGCTGGGGTGACCAGTGTTAAAGGATGGGTGCATACCTTTCACACCTTCTGCATGAACATACAGCACATTTAGCCCCACATAGCTCATACTTCCATCCCCTTTTACATGTTCACAAAAAAGGAATTATATTATGCAACTATCTTTTTCTCCTAATATGTCATGAATATCTTTCTAGGTTAACAAGTGCCTATTGAAACCATACTTTGTAACAGGTATATATCATGGTATCAATGTATAACAATTCATTCAGCTCTTTGCTGTTCCTAGCTGATACCCAACTTGTTTCCAATTTTTTATCAGTGCAAACAGTTCATCAATAAATACACTCATACTTACAGATGGGTATTTTTTATTTCTGAAGGGCACATTCCTTTTTAATATTTTAAAGATGCCTTGAAAATATTTAAGCTATAGCAACTCAAAAGTGCCAGGTAACTCCACATGCTTGGCCAGCACATATTTCCTGTACTTGGAATTCTTCTAGCTCAGGAGGGAAGGGACAGAGATCAGGGGTCTTGAGTATATGCAAAGACTGTCTCCCCAGAATCTCCTTTCAAAAACTTCTAAAGTCACAAAATGACTTTCATATCCTAAGAATACTTGTCTTACTCCCACATTATCATTTCTAGTTAAGTTCTAAGCAGTTTTTATTCATTTTCACATTTAGACTTTTCATGCATTTAAGGTAAGTCTTATAAATGTTGTTCTTCCCATTTGAGAAGAAACAGAGGATTCAGGAGAGAGATATTAACGCACCAAATACCTATTGAGATTCTATTATTTCCTAAACACTGCCTGTCACCCTGGGCATACACCAATGAACAAAAAAAATAAGCTTTGCATTCTTTTAAGGAGGCTGGATAAAAAACTAAACAGAAAGAAGAGCTATGCTGGTACTTAACTTAGCTTTTTTTGGAAGTGAGGTCTTCATACAACCTCTAAAAAAGTCAAAAGGAAAGAGTGATCTAAATAAGAGGCATTCCAAATTTTTCCAATTAGTAAATTCAAAATCAAGTTTAGGACTAATGTGAACATAAACAGATGTAGATGTAATACCTAAATTGCCGGCTTGAAATGTAGTGACACAGTTTAACCCTTGGCCTGCTGATAAACATGTGGGTTGTTTCCAAATTTGGGCTAGTCTGAGTAGAGCTGCTATGAACCTTTGCATGGAGGCTTTAGTGAAAGTGTGTCTCTGATATGTATCTTTGCCATAGCAAGAGCAACTCTGAAAAATCTAACACATCTCTCACTAGTGACTATTAGTTTACAAAAGGAAGCTTAACAGATGCAGAGTGCAGTGCTGTTTACAGTATGTAAGTGTAGTATTTGAGGTAGAATACTACATTTATTTGCTGAAAGTCTTTAAATGCACAAGGAGAAACCAAAAACAAATGGGGTTACTCAAGGGAAGGAAAGAAACAGGGTTAACGGGAGGGGATAAAAGTGAGACTTCAGTGCATATATCTTACTTTATGAAACTTTTGATTTTGCAATGCTATGTTTTTGACAAGTGAAAAGGAAAAAAATCCTACAAACTGAAACAAATGAATCTATTTTCACATCAGGTTGGCAGTACAATCACAGAGAATGAAGAGTCATTTCAAGTGGCTTTCAAACACAAAAATTTGACTGTTTATCCATATCAGAACATATTCTAAAGGGGGGAAAGCCCAAGAAACCTTAAACCAGATTCTATAGCCTTGCATTGATATATTTTGAGCCTATTTTAGGTATACTAGAGAACAAAAGAAATGTGTTATTAGGATGATGTTACTAAAAATCAAGAGTTTTAGTTTCAAGAAATTCAGGTATAAACTAAAAAATGTTAACTGAAAAACCTACAATCTTACATTGGAATTGGGAATATTATAAAACTCATGGTTTTGTTCCTCTAAAAAATAGCTTTTCCTTGCTGAAAGGCTTGAAAGCAAAGAGACCACAATGAGCATATGAAGTACTTCCCAAACTGTGGCCCTAAATACCATATGCCCCTGACCGGAAAACAGGGTTCCTTGGGGAAATGGCTGATTCTAGATCTGGGATAGGAGATGTGCAGCCAGCAAAGAAGTAATCACAGGCTAATAGGCTTACATGGAAAGAATCCAAGAATCAATCTGAAAAGATTCTCATGGGCTCATGATATATAAATGCAAGCACCAATATGAATAATGACTGCAAGGATTGAGACAATCAAATACATTTTTAAAATCCTTGCATTCATAATACTACTTTAAAAATAAAGAAGAAAAAAAACAAGGTTTATCTGCCTTGCCTTCACGAACCATTTTTCCAAGGTAACCAAATGTTAAGGATGGAAAGTTCTTTATAAAACTTTAGGCTTACAAGAACATTAAAAATTACAGAATGAAAAATTACTCTGTGGCAATCTCTAATGCAGTAACTGATCTGGAGAGAAGCAGTCCTTCAATATGAACCCATAAGAAAAATGGCTGCTGGAGAGCTTCATGAAGGAGAACAAGGTTGATATAACTAAACCATGGATTAATCTCATTATCAATAAAAGTAGAAGAAAACACATTGTATCTCTCATTACATGATACAGTGAGAATTACATAGTACCACCTACAAAAGCCTGAATCATCTAACAATTTTATAGAAGACACAGTCTTCAACTCCAAGTCATTTGTGATACAGCACTTTATGAACTGCATGATGCTATCGCTGGAAACAGCACCTGCCTACATAAACATAACACTAGGACAGTTGACAGTGTCTTCCAGTCAGACGTGTATCTGTGACAAGCACAGAATCATCTGTGTGCCTTTTTTTTTTTTAATTTTTGGTATGTTGTATTTTGAGTAATTAGAAAATAACTGAAGAAAATATATAGTTCTAAAACAATTCATGTAAATGAAAGGGATTTTTGGTTTCATGCTAAACAAAATATTTTGAATATTGTATTTTCTGATAAACTGTATCAAAAGGTTTTTTTTTTTTTTGGCAAGCTGTTATAATTCTTTTAAATTGAAATTCATATTTGAACTTACCTTCAAAAAACACAAATGCCATGTTGCAATTAAGTGTATTAAGAGTGAAGCTTATCCACTTTTCATATATATTTATATAATTATTTTAGTGATACCATTTCTTGTCATATAAACATTTAAAATATATACCTCAAGAACAAATCTAGGATTTATAGAAACCATAAGATTAAATCTTATATTTTTGATGGTAACAAGGGCACTTGTTCCACATGGATTGAGTCAATTTGACTACTGTAAGACTAATGTCAGTCTGTACTAAGTAACATATGCCTATTTTAGTCATGCCAATTTACAGAACAGAGAATTTATATAAAATATTCTGAATTTGTACTGAATAAAATAAAGCAATATGAATTGATCTTTCCCATTAATCCTAGGTTAAAAGGATTTTAAAGACTTTGATTTCTGTTGGCAAACTACATAAAGCAACCTGGAGAAGACCTGTCACTTTATGGCTCTCACTCATCAATGTAATGCAGGTGAAAATAACATATGTGGATGTTATATTGTAAGTTGGTTTGGATAGCTCAAAATTAACATATTTTCCTTTTTTAAAGCATTCATTAAAAGTCTTGGGTGGGACAGAATCCCAACATAACAAGCCAGGAAGTGATATCCCTAGGATAACTGACATCTGGGTTCAATTCCTTTGCTTCCTCCTCCCTCACTCTAATTTTCTCCAGTTCTACAAAGTTATCTCTACCCTTCATAGATATTCAAACTAATGGTGAGCTGAGAACTTTTCAGGCTAACGTGTTTTTCATCAATACTTTGTAAGAATCTGAATATAAATAAACTACTTTTGTGATGCAAAATGTTTGGGTAAAGAGGGTTATCTGAATGACTGACAACATGACCATTATGACTTCATAACAATGGTACTACAAGAGGAACCTAAAAATTATACAACTCTAATTACTGTCATATAAAGTTGTCCACAAAATGTTAAGAGACAGCAAAACAGGTTCTAAGGCAGTGTGTACAATATGATCCTGTTCTTAGAAAAAATGGGGGGAGGGGTGTATTAAATGAGTTAACACAGAGTATAAACTGTAAAGAAAAATTCCTGATGCCAAAGTAAACATGAATATTAGTTGATAGCTACTGTTAATGTTATAATATATTGACCCTGCCTCAAGGAAGTTTTTCTTATCATCCCTTTTTCTTACTCCATCCTCCCTTCATTTCCTGAGTATTTTTCTCTAAATTCAAAAAAGCTTTATGGTTCCATTAAGTTTATCTTTGGGAGTAAAAAAAAGAAAGAAAGAAAAAAGCACTTGAAAGTGATATTAGTACACTTTAAAATTTGCTCAATAAAGTTCTTGACCATAATATAAATATGTACACAATGGCCTGAGAACAAACAGCAAAGCTCAACGGTAGTAATATTTAGGATTTTTAAATGTTTTAAAATTACTTCAAATTAAATACTTTTTTCTAAGGCCAATAAAGAAGTATGCTATATAAATCTAGAATATCTTGTTTTCACAAACACAACTGCTGTATTCTGAACCTATAATCATTCACATTTCCTACCCTGTTAGCCAAGGCAGGGCTTACCCACATGGTAATAAATCTGGCATGAAGTAAAATGCCAAAGGAGACAAAGTCAAGATCTTCTTTGGCTAAAGAGATGAAGTTCCAATTGAGAAATTTAAGCCTGAGTCATTAAGGAGAATGAGATTTAGAAGTAATAAGAGCTTCTTAGAAGTATTTAAATTGTTCCCTATGTAGTTAACTATGTAGAAAGTCAGTATCATCACTGAGTTTCTCTACTGTGCAGCATCATAACCATGCTGCTAAAAGTCAGATCATGAGTATCAGTTTTACAATTGTCAATATAAATGCAAAGTAGTATAGTATATAGTGTGCATAACAGAACTATCATCATAAAAATATTATGAGGAAATCCTTTCAAAATTTCTCAAAACATTAAATCTTAGGTCTTTTTAACAGTGATGTAAAGGAGGATAAAAGATGGGAGAGATATAAGAGATACGTAACTTGCTACTATCACAGCTCTAAGTGGAGAGATGGTGTTTGTGCTAATCCAGAGGATAGGCCACAGACCCCACACTATAGTGATTGTTGACAACCACTCCACTTTCTAACACACAGTTGTGATCTCATAAAGCTGACAGTTTATGCTTTCAAAAATCCCTGTTTTAATAAAAATATTCCCTTCATATTCTTTTTTCTTGAAAAGTATAAAAAATATTCAAGGTAAAACCTCACCTACCTGAATGTAATATATGCCCTTTTCCTGAGCGTACATCATTAGAAAACAATAATCAAGATTTTGTTTTGTTCTCCATCTGAAATAAAAATTTGTAAAAAATAAGTCAGAAATCAGACACAAAGTTAGCAAAGTAAGATTGCATGATACTTTATAATATATAATACACAGGCCATATATTTGAATAACCTGTACACAACTTACATACATGATACATATTCAATGTATGTAGACATACGTAACATATCCACTTAGAAAAAAGGAAAAGAGAATTCACTTTTCTATAGTGAAGGCTTTATCAAAAAGGAGATGAAGGTTAAGATTGGGTGACAGTGTGCACGTGTTCCCCTTTTGGAGACATACTGGCAGCACTAGACAGAAAGAACATTTGCTGAAAAATATTTTTAATCCCAACGTTTTGAAACTTCTTGACCCTCAGGTCCTTTTTTCAACAACATCTTAATGTTTCTGGAACTGGTGCTTCAAAAATTCCACTTTGGGGATTACTCTGATGCTTAGGAGTGAGTATGGAGATAAAAATTAATATAGATAGAATGCTTAAAAAAAAAAACCACCAAAATATCATATTAAACTTTACAATATTAAGAACTTTCAGTAAGTTCCTGATAGCCTGAAGCATAGTTACTAATGTTTAATGAGAAGTAGTTCTAAAAGGCAGTTTTTAAAAAGCACAGTAAAACAAAAGCTCTGAATCATATTACGGAAACATTTCAAAAATTGATCTTGCAAGCAGCTTTGAATTTAATTAGATTCCTTAGATCTTTTACCAAATTCAAAACAAAATTTTTTAATAAAGTTATTTATTGAGAAACAACTAACCAGTATGTGCACAAATCTGTCTCTGGAGCAAATTAACAACTCAAGAAATGAATCTCTTTCCAAAGATAGTATTTTTTTTTAATTTCCAGTTATAGAAAACTCAAAACTAAAGTCAAGTATCTCTTAAATTATTTTGCTTTATACAATACAATAAAGCTTTTAAGTCTTATGACTTTAGAGAGTCACAAATAAATCGGATTAAATACATTGTTGAAACAAAATCACAGAACAGTATTTTTACTCAAAGTCTTCACTGAAGTTACATATAGTTTTCTATCTGAATTAATTTTTGAGTTATAATGAATATACTCAAGTTATAACATCATAAAACCAACAGTTTTAAAAATTATGGTTTACCAATGCATAGTCATCAAAAGCTTCACAGAATCTCCAGTACAAAATTTATTAACTCGCTAATTTTCTCAACCCTAAATTCTGTGGAGCTTCAATAAACAAGATCCGCATTTACTAGATATTATATTTTAACAACACAGGCTCACCTTACTCTTTCTTTAGAATCTCCAAATGTCTCCTTTAAGTTTGTCAAGTCCGGATAATAACTTTCAGGAGGCGATATTACTTCCACTAAGCCAGAATCGATTTCTTTAGAAAATCTACCATGAGAAAGATTAGCTTGATATATGATGACAATGTGCTGGGTAAAACAGTTCATCACTGATTTTATTTAACAGAAAATACAGACTTTTTTTCAATAAGACATATTTTTTAGTAATGGTTTAAAAATGCTAAAAAGTTTTTACATTATTATTTTTGAATTAAATACTTTTTCTAAGTTGTTAAAGTGTGGTACCTACTTCTAGGCTATCTTGTTTTTACAGGCATCGCTTTTAACACTCTTGCTTTCTAACTCTGCCACCATTCGCATTTCCTACCCTGTGAAGCAGGGTAGGCTGGTGTACACTGGGATAAAGTTGGCACCAGGTAAAATCCCTTAGAGTAGCATAAAACCCAAGCCAACTGCAGGTAATACTTTCTTAAAAAGTATCCCAAAAAATGAAAACAAAAACAAGGTCTCACAGAAAATAGGGAATCAAAGGAAATAAATCAAATGCATTTATGCAAAATTCAAAGTACAAAAATTTTCAAAAAGTTTTTGTTGTGGGCTACAGACCAGATCATACTAAACCACTGTTTCTCAGCTAGAGGTGATCTTGTTCCCTTTGCCCCACCAGAGCAGACTGAGCAGTGTCCAAAGGCATCGGGTCAGCCTAACTGTGGACAGTGCTTCTTGGTCAAAACCTCATTCATAGGGACTTGAGCTTTCCTGCGTAAATACTTAGTTGGGGCAATCAAACTGCAATACAAAGGTGTTAGGATGATAACAGTGTATTGGGTAAGATCACCAGTGATGGGTTAATTATTCATCCTCACATCTAGAGGGTGGACTCCCAGACAGCCTCTACACACACGTTACAATCCACAATCCATGGAATCACCTAGGCTAACAGTACCTGGGGGGAACTTCTAACATCTTTAAATCAGTCTTTATTGACTCAAATCTAATTTCCTTCATATTTGCATTCTCCCTTATTTCATTTATTGCAAATCTCCACAAAATGATTGGGCAACTACCTGTCTTTGCAAAAATGTTTTTAACACTTAATCAAAATCCCCCCACCCCCGACCCCCGACTTGGTTTTCTTGCATGCTGAGGAAGGGGGGAATGAAAAAAAAAAAATCATGGCTTAACCCTATAGTCCTGTTCATGTGGTCTATAAAAGGGTACCAGTAAAAACTGCCCTGCACCTATATTTAAAGGTTCTATTTTAAAACATTCCTATATAAAGCTGGGAAGAAACTGGGTATTGGAGGAAAAATCTAACAAGTGCACAGTTTAGTTTTCACCTATGCATACTTTTTTTTTAGGTCTGCAATTTTACCACTTGGATAGACAAAGAACCACAGAGTTGGCAAATAACTGTTGCTTTTCTTTTTAAGTAGAAGTTTGGGGTGGGGGTAAAAAATGGTACAGTTTCATGAAGAAATCACTATAGACTAATCTTAAATTAAAAATAGGCTTATTTTTATATTCTTAAAACTACTAACACCATCTATATGTATATATCAGGGTGTGTGTGTGTGTGAGTAAACTAATGATATCTGAAACTTATTAAGCTTTCTGTTACCTGCTTTGTGCTTCACTCACAATAAACTGCCATTCTTTGAAGAAGAGACAAGCAGATTCAAATACAGTTTCCCATAGAGGCTTGAAACTGCTACATGACTATCTTACCTGACAGTAGAAAAATGTTCTGCTTTATAAACAGAGGGCAAAAGGTTTAAGTATCTCATTCACTGTCTCTATTCACTGTCTTCGATATTAAAGACTATTTTCTAGTGATACAACATATTTCATTCAAATCTTTCCTATAATGAAATACACCAATGTATATTCACTTACTTTATGACGAAGCATAGATGGTCCAAAGAATACTAAACTCCACAGAGAAGTTAATTATAAAAGGCATTTTCTTTTAGCAAAAAGTCAAGAGATAGTAGTAAATACAGCACTTTCGTGTCCATAATTAAGAAGAACTTACTCTTTCTCCAGGTTGGCTACAACACCGTGTACATAATCAGTATCTGTCTAGGAAAGAAAAACAAAAATTGTACCTACAATATTTTTATTCAACTTTTAGTACTAAACTCAAAATTAAATAAATGATTAAAATATTACATTAAATTTTCAATAATTTATACAATTTGTATTTTATTGCATCACTACATACCACTGAGTACTTACTAATATAATAATAAGACCTGTAAACTTTCATTATTTTCAATTTCTGTATGCAATTTAACGGGAAAATTGCACGCAGAAGCTGTTTCTGCTTCCTTGGAAATATCTAATGTTTAAGTAGTGCAAAAACAGATGTGCCATGCTCTAGAGAAAGATTTTTATACTTGGAATTATAAAACCTAGATTTCAAGATTTGCCTCTGCAGTTAATGACTTGTGTAATGCAAACTGAGTCACCTCCCTGAGACTCAGTTTCCTATCGTTAAGAAAAAAGAAAAAAAATGTGGGAGGAAAACATTACTTCAGAGAATATGACATTAAATGATAACACTAATAAAAAGCTATGTCTTATATAATTATTAATATTGGACTGTACTGAGGACTCAAATCAAGAGTACTTTAATCACAATTAGAAACAAACATTTATCAGACCGGTGTATTTTTAAATTATATACAAATCAATATCTATCATCTCTCATCAATTTTAAATACATTGGCAGATTAAAATGCTCAATTGTTAAAAGTACCAATGATATTTTGGTATGTATCACTGGTATCATTAGTTCAATTACAAATAAAATGTGATATATATTACAAAACTGCCCAAATATTTCACACTTGAGAAAAGTAAGGAAAAAAAGATAAAGCTTAACTCTGAAAATTACTGAAGACAACTGGAACACTATTAAAACCCTCTGTGCTTTCCTTTATAGAAACCCCAAAATCCAAACATTAGTTTTTAAGGTCAATGGATGCCTTATCATCCATTAGGCTCTAATTTTGGAGAATAAGGTCAAGACTGATTCATACAAGCTTTAAAAAGTTTTTAACAGCTGGAAATTCAATTATGATAAGCATTTAAAGGCCAGTAATTTGCCTATCCAAGGAAGCAGAAATACAAAGATGAATGAAATACCAGCTTCCAGTTCCCAGTAGGCCATCCAAGAATATAACCAAGAAGAATAAGCTTGTGTAAATAAAAATTTGCTAAATAATGATTAAAAAATTTTGAGACATAGGCCAGTCATTTCTCTGCTTGCTAATTGGTAGAAACTAGCAAGAGATAACTAATTGGTGTCACTTTTATATAAAAGAATCAATCCTTTCCGGTATCAGCAGAGATCATTGTCATGGGATTACTGTGAAGAAAGCTAAAAAAATGTTTAAGTGGCCCAGAACTCACAGCCAGGCCAATTTCTGTCCCCCATTAGGGCTCTGTTTGCTGCTCTCCCACTGTTAAACACTAACAGCTAGACAAACTGCGAGATGGTAGGGCTTGCTTCCTTTAACTTAAGAAAGCACTTTTTTCCTGAGCTCTTTTTTAAAGAGTATTACTGTTTTAAAGGTAACATGAGCCCCACTTTGTTCTCACTCTGTCTGGTAGCCTCAGCTCTGTAGCCTAAACTATAGACTAGTTTTCTTTGTTTGGCTTTATCTGGCCCTCTGTTAGGCTTCTACAGTTTCTCTCCATTTCAGGTGGGGAGAGAGCACAATGGACTGTGGTGGAAGACTGCAGGTATTCTGGTGTTGTGTGCAGAGTGGGAACAAAAACAGCTGCAGGGGGAGAGTCTATACTTCCAAAACACAAACAGCGATTCAATTAATACTACCTCAAAAAGTAGTAAATTTTTTGAATTCTCAATTTAAATTTAAAATGTTAATGCAATTCATTGAAAATTCCTTTAGGTTCTAAAATAAAGGTAGTAAAAGTGATATTGCCACTTGATTCTGAACACCCTTTCCACACACTTTAAGCCAGGATATGCACATCCCAGTGGAGGTGAAGTGTATGATTTACTTAACATAGATCAGAACGTTAATGGACATAAACAGCAAAAGAAAAAATATGTATTTCCTTGGGGTATCAAATAGTTCATACTAGTTAGTTTAAATTAGAGTCAAGAGATACTATCAATACATACTGTGATGTGGATGAACCTTAAAAACATGATGCTAAGTGAAAGAAACTGAAGCTGGGACCTCAATATGGGCAGTATTAAAATTTAGGCACTGAGGCCATTAACTGTGTCTGAAAAACACAGAAGTAAATAAAAGGCCTACACAGGAAGGGTGCTTTTACTTTGTTGCCAGAAGATAAAATGTATCACCTAGATGGTGTGTAGAGGGAAACTGGAGCCTTTGGCTTTTAGGATAATAGGATAAAAAGAAAAAAAAATAGATAAAAAGGAAAGGGGCAGGGACTGGAGAGAGACTTTTGGGGAGAGGAGACAAGAATGGCAGGTGGGTAAAGAGTAGGCTGAATGACCAGGCTGGGCAGAAGTCCCCTGGAAGAGTGAGCTGGTAGTTGAAAGGAGCCATGGTGGTCAGCAGAAGAGTTGCCAGTGTGGAGAGTGTAGCCTGCAGCAAGGTGGCATAGTGAGCTGGTACCTGGAGATGGCCAGGGATTTGGAAAGCTGATCTGTGCATCAGCAATTGTGGAAAATGTTTTAAGAGACTTGAAGAAACAGAGCAGCTCAGAACACTGGAGAGAGAAGAAGCAAAGAGAAGATGCTAGAGAAAGACAACTTTGCAGAGTGCCTCTCAGGTTGGGAGGGGCAAAGGGACACCATCATGGAAATATATCTTTGGGACCTTTGGGACTGAAAATGGTGACTGGGATAAAATAACTGGCCACTTGTGGCTTTAAGGACTTTTTGTTTTTCCCTGTTGAATTCCCTTGTAAATGAAATTCCTTGTTAAACTGTATTTGAGTGGCAACTGCTATGCGCAGGTGGTGTAAAACTGAGGGAACCTGGGTGGCAGAAGCCACATTTTAAATGTGGCTTGTTAGGCTGGGCACGGTGGTGCGTGCCTTTAATCCCAGCCTAAGAAGGAAAGCCGATACTAGGAATCGCTTGAGTCTGCGGGTTCGAGACCCACCCTGGGCAACGTAGCGAGACCTAGTCTCAAAAAAAAAAAAAAAAAAAAAAATAGCTGGGTGTGGTGGAGCACGCCTGTAATCCCAGCTACCTGGAAGGTTGAGATTGGGGGTCACCTGAGTCCACGAGATCCCAGATCTGATCTGGGATCTGGACTACTCAGATCTGATCCTGGATAGGTACTATATCAGGCAACATAGCGAGACCCAGTCTCAAAAAAATAAATAAATAAATGTGGCTTTATAGAGGCTTCTGTCCCATTTTGACCCATTTCAAAACCAGTCACAAAGCACTATGCACTATTGTGAGCGCACTCACATGGGAAGATGAGTGACTACTTGGTGATGGCTAAGGGTGGCCCAGCTCCTTCTGGGGGTGAGGAAAGTGCCCTAAAACTGACTGAGATAATTGATGCTGCACCATCCTGACTTTAAATAGTGTGTATGTGTATGTAAATTATTTTTTAAAATGAAGATATAGAATAAAGTTCAATGTAAAAGAAAAATTCAGATTCTGCATGTGGAACTGTGGGAAGAGCTTCACATAAAAGTTACAGAAGGAGGTTTAAGAAGAAGAATATACTCAAATAAGCCATCCAAACTGACAATTCACCAATATATACTCAAGTACACATAAAAATTCGCAATATATATACTTGGTTCACAAATAAATCTTAGTAGCATATGAATTAAACAACAGTAGATAAATTTCAATCCTTGCTGCTTTAAATCAATAATGTATAATGTGCCATTTGAAAATAAATACATCTCTGAGAAATGTTTAGGCAGCTGGAACTGTAACAAAATCCACTGACGTCAGGCAAACTTCCAGTTCATCACTATAGAAAACTATATCACTTTTAGATATGCTACAGTTGGTGTATCCTGTAACACTGCAAACACAAAATATATTAATTAGGAGTCTACATGAAAAAAACTGTGCAAAAAACAAATTACAGGTATTTATTTCTCCCCCTCAAAAAAAAAAAAAAAAGAGGGCAAGTGACTGAAAGACAATATTGAAAATGTCAAAGATTTGAGACTGTGAAGCAGATTGTAAAAAGAATAAAATTTAAGGACCAGATCAAAATAGAACATAAAAGCAGAAGGACTGAATCTTAAATAACTTGTTGAAGGAAGGTAAAATTTAGTTTTTAAAAAAGACCCTATTTTGTAAATGTATTATCTTCTGTTTAGTCAATTCATTCCACAGATATTTAGTCAGTAATTAGAAGCTGAGATGGAAGGATAGATGGACGAATAAGTGCATAAGTACAGATATTCATATCCTACGACATTGCCAAGCCCCTGAGAATAGATTGATAAATAAAACAGATAAGATCTCTGCCTGCAGAAGTTAAAAGTAGTGAAGATGGCCCATAAAAATCTAAAACTTGTGTATACAAATAGAAGTGAGTGTTTATTAAGAGCTGTAAAAATAGAATGCAGTAGAAAAAACAGGTAACCTATTTAGAGTTGAGAAATCTAAGTCATTATTTCCATTCAAATCTACAAAAAAAATAAAGATAACACTAAAAGGAATTAACATTGAATTAATGTTAATTAGGACTGCATCTACCACAGAGTATGTTTGAGATAACCCACTGAAATATATCATACTGTACAATTTTCTGTTTCTCATCAATTTTAGGGAGAATGCAATTAACAGCACATATACACATGTAATTTGCAAAGACAAAGACACAAATGAGAACACATGATCAGTGGCAGGTCAGGCAGAAAAGGTAAGATGGCACTACTGTACCTGATGAGTCCTATGAGACAGAAAGGTTGAATTAACCAAAAAGCCCCTAAGGTGGTACCTAGAAAGAAGTCATACAAACAATATATCTACCACCTTTCCTGGTCGGTTACCTTCTAAATAACCATGTGACTTTGTATCAGTAGGTTAATGGCTTGTCTCTCTACTGTAATCATTTTCTCTCTGCACACCCTATCAAGTACTTAACTTTCTACTAAAATCTCAAACAAAGATCGTCAATTTGTCTATTTTTCTCTTCAGGTATTTTGAAGTGTGGTCATTACATTTAGGATTATTTTTGTCTTTCTGATTCATTTCTCTATGAAGTGAGGCTCTTCAGCACTAGTAGCATTCCTTGTTCTGAAATCTACACTGCCTAATGTTAATGTTGCTACTCTAGCTTTCTTATGATTAATGTTCTTAGGGTATAACTTTTCCCAATGATTTACTTCTCACCTATCAGTATTCTTACATCCAATAAGATTCAATCTAGATTTTTTTCATTTAGTTTGAAATTCTGTGCTTTAACTGGAATATTTAGACCATTTAACTATTGATAAGGCTATATTTAAATTTACCATCCTGATATTCTACCTTGCTCAAATGATCTTCATTCCTTCTTTCTTTTCTCCTACGTTCTCATGCATTGAGCATTTTTTTCAGTATTCCATTTTAAGTGAATACATTTTCCCTTCCTGTTGGCATATAAGCCATACCACTTTCATTTTTTGTGGATGCTCTGTAACACTACTACTATGTATAATAAATATTAGTTTATCATATTCCATCTCCATAAATTATTCCACCACATATATATTGTAAAAGTCTTACAAACTATTCCTTTTCTCACCTCCTATTCTCTGTACTACTACTATCATTAATTTTACTATTATGTACAATATAAATCCAATTAATTGTTACTAATTTTGCTTTAAACAGTCAGCAATCATTAAAAATATTTTTTCAAAAGATTATTATATTATTCCCACATTTACTATTTCTGGTGTTCTCAACTACTCTGTATAGATGTATATTTCCATCCCCTATCGTTTTCCTTCCATTAAATAACAATTATTATAGTCTGCAGACAAAATTTTTTTTCAGCTTTATTTATCTAAAAAGAGCTTTTGTTTTGCCTTCATTCTGTAAGGACATTTTCAGCTGAATATAACAAACTGCTAGGTAAACAGATTTTCTCCCCCATACTTTTAAGATGTTCCTTCCATTGTCTCTGGTTTGCATGGTTCCTGAGAAGGCCCTATCGTGCTCTTTCTTCTTCTCCAAGTAATGCCAGGAGGAGGAGGGGGAGGTTGGAGCAAGAGGAGCTTCTTGTAATATCTCTTTATCTTTCATTTCCAACAATTTGTTAATAATAGAGCTTATAGTGGTTTATGTTTATTCAGCTTAGAGTCTGTTAGACTTCTTGAATCTAAGAATTTACAATTTTCTTAAAATATGAAAAACTTTCAGCCATTTTCCTTCTTTCTATAATTCCAATTATGTGAATGACAAGCCAGGGAATATTATCCTGGGGCACAGGGAAGATATCACTGTTGCCACCAGTCTACAACCAGAAGGTCCTGTTCATAAACCCTGCTTTGTTTTTAGAAAATTTATTCCTCCAAACAACTACTCACATTTTTTTGTTACTGGCATCAATATAACAATAACTGATCCTGTATTTAACCACCTTAATAAATTTCCCTACATTTCTAATAATTTTTCTATTCTTTGGGGCTTCCTGTGCCACCTGAAAATAAAGCTCCACTCAAAGAACAGGCAGTGACTATCTAGCAGCCGAGCCCTGGTCACATGCCTGAACTCGCAAAGTGAATTTTCAACTGTCATACTGGGAGGGAGACACCAGGAATCACAAAACAAAGACTGGGACAGGAAAATAATGTCTGGCTAAAATCCAGAGTGCACTGCAGGGAAATGTTTTGCAAGAGATGATCGTGAAATAAATAACAGTGCTATAAGTATGATAAAAGCATAAAATACATAATATAACCAGAAATGATAAGGCTACAATGGATATTTAAGTTCTAAGTAAAAGTAAACACAAAAACAATAAAACCCTAAAATCTAAACATATCACACTTGAATCCTTTCATATATCCTTGGGAGCAACTAGAATTCATTCTTCTCACATCTTTCTGCAGCTCCAAAATGGGGTCAGTGAACTAAATAATACATCAACAGTCACTGTTCAAAACCTTACATTCTATAAATGTCTCATAACATATGCCCAACGGACCCCGAAGGGAGAAATCACCATAGAGGGACAAAGGACAAAAACATAGCTAATAATTACTTCTCTGTCCCCTATCTCCTCCCAGAAGAATATTTTATGGTCCTCCCGTCAAGGAAAAAAAAAAAAGACTATAAAAGAATAGAGGGAAGGGATTAGCATCCCCTAAACTATCTATCTGTATTCTTTTTGGGTCTTACTTTTCTCTTCATATATTAAAATGTACTAGAGATAATTTATACCTTTACAAATATTCCTATTTTATTTCATAAGGTTGGCAAATGTTAAACTTTTTTTTGCTTAGTAACTTTCAAATGAGGGACTCTGGAGAGTTTAATCAAGAGGCATGAGCTGGAACCTAAAACATAAGAAAGGGAGAGGCAACATGACAGGCTAAGGAACAACACGACAGAAGTGAGAACAGGTCAAGCCATCTCCACAATGACCAAAGCAGAGCTTTAAGATAGTGTGGTGCTAAGAGACTTTAACAAACATGGGAAACTCCGGAAGAGTGGTAGTTTGGAGAAAACTGACAACTTTGTTATGGAGAGATGAAAGGTTACTCCTTCGACACTCAAATGTTGTCAAGCAGACAGCTAGAAACAAGGGACAAGAAGAGGCCAGATGTGTGGACTCAGGAACCATTGTTTCACAGGTAGATGACAGTCAACATCACAGAACACACACTTGTTTTTGGCCATGAGTGGATCCCAGGCTAATGAACGCTGTTAAAACTAGTAGACAAGTACTTAGATTAATAATTTCAAATTGCCGAAAGGCAATTCAATGAACTATATATTTATACATTCTTCTATTCATAACAGGTTTTCTTCTGAATACTGAATTCTATGTAGGTATACATGAAATACTGTCACTAAGGACAGAGCTGAGAAGACTGCTGGCACCAGCATTGCACATTTGACTTACAACACTCTCCACTCTCCACTGTACTTCTCTACAACAAAGGCAAGCATGAAAGTCTCAGTAGCATTATTCTCATTTTAGAGATGAAGAAACTCAGGCTGAAGAAAGAAAGAATGAGCTGGTCAAGTGGTGGTGATAGAATTCAAGCCCTGAATATAGGTCATCTGACCTAAATCCAACAAGATTACATCTTAGTGATAATGTAAATGGCTATGGCAAAAGGGCTGCAGTCTTTATATACACTAATTTCTAATTTCAGCTGTAGATGGAATAAAATTTTTCAAAGAGAAGTTTTTTTAGTTTTAAGTTTTTCCTGATTAAAAACTGATACATGCGCACTGTAAAAAATACTGCAATTTCACGACACTGTATACAATAGAATGTGCTATCTCCCTATAATCCCAGCTCTCAATTTAGTCTACAAGCCCATTTTCTCTATTCATTTTGTTAATGTATGTGTAGGAACTGTATAAATGTTCCAATGTGCCTGAATATAGCAATATAATTGCAAATGTTTTGATTGGATTTTTTAGAAGCAGAATGTTGGTCAGAGAATATTTCATATTTTAATAGCTATTGCTAAACTGCTTTCCAAAGAATCTGTACCAACTTCTAGTGATATTCAGTATTTAACTGACAAATTGGACTACTAAAAATGTAGAAATACTATAAAAGACAAAAAAAATCATTAGAGATTACACAAAAGACAAACCAGACACACACGTCAGAGTTAATTTCCCCTCATCTACGAAATTTTCTTACAAATCAAAAATTGCAAATAAAAAGATAAGCAAAGGTTATAGAAATAATTATAAACACAAATGCACAAAACACATATAAATTAACATTTAATTCCACTTAGGGAAATCTAAACATAACCAATGTGCTATTATTTTTTTTACCCCTCAAATTAGCAAAAAAATTTAAAGACTAATCTTATCCAGCAGAGTATGGGGACAAGGAAATTCTCTCACAGATTGTTGGAAACATTTCTCAACTTCTCAGAGCATTTTGACCATGCATGAACATTTTACTGTGAATGAACTCTGATAAAGCAACTGCACATCTAGGAATTAATCATGTGCCAGCAACAATGTAAGAACACAACCATCCATTTATACGCTCAATGCAGTATTGAAAATAATCACCAAAACTTGGGAAAAGTCTAAAGGTCTATCAACCAGAAACTAAGAACATATCAAAGCTATACAATGGAGTATTTTATATAAAAATACTCCCATCAAAAATAATTCCTTGATATTTATTCCTTGTAGCATGGAAAAATGTACAACAATAAAAAATTTTAAAAATCCATTTCTATTTGTATTTGTATTCACAGGAAATCTATCTGTATTTAAGTCACAGGAAAACTTTAAGATATATTTCAGAATATCAATAGCTATATGTATGTGAACATTTACAGATAATTTTTCATAATCATATAGTTCTGTGATTTGAACAGCATGCAGGTATACTAAGTAAAAACTTCAAAACATTTTCCTTTTAAAAGAAACATGCAACACTGAAAAATGAGGAAAAAGTAGGTCAGATCCTAATCCTAACCCTAATCCTTCTAGATTCTGAAATTCTTTCTGATAATTAAGGAATATTTACTTCAGTGTGCTTTTTCTTCATTATTTATGAAAAGCTTGTTGAATATTTTTTTCCCTAGGTCCTTTGAAGAGACTAGAATACAAGAAAAACACCATTCCTCATTTATATAATAATTTTTAAAATAACATTTGTGTCTTAGGAGTGTAGGTAAGGAGGTAGGGGTGGAGAGAACAAAAAGATGAAAAAAACCACAATGTAGGCCAACTTTTCTCAGGTTTCCTAGCTCCCAGACAACACCAGTGTAATCTCCAAATTTAGGTCCTAGAGGAAGAAATGGGGACTTACTATTCTTAAAGACAGGTGCATTTAATGTCATCTTATTGATAACTCATTACTATTCTTATTTGTAACTATAGAAGTGAAGTTAAGACAAACAAGTTAGACTTACATTTAAATGTCAGATGGAATACAATACCTAATTATTTACACATCATGTTTTCATTTGATGTTCATAAAGGCACATTCAAATATTTAATTATGGTTTCAACTTTTATAGACTCTATGTGGTTAAAAAAAATAACAATTGGATAATTACCTCTCCTATGTAGACTACTATAACACAGTCCAACTTCTCTTCAGGATACAGGTTATCAATAAGGGAATGAAGAGTTTCTATGAGGTAAGATCTAACTTCTCTCTTCACTGTGGGAATTCCCATTACTATTGAAACTGAAACAAAATGATAGCAATATGTAAAAAGATTTTACAAAAACACAATATAGAATACTATTTCTAATTTTAAAGATATAATCTCAAATTAACATATAATTAAGAGATCAAAATACACTGTTTCAGAAAGAAAAATAACCGAAGGACATAAAAGCATACCCATGACTGAACCTGTTTTCCACATACTTTATCAATAAGAAAATAATATCAAAGAACTGATAAAAATTAAAGACATTAAACCACACATTAAAAATGAACATTTACAGGGGAGAGCTTTGATTTCACCTGGCAAGCAAGTGATCCTAAAAGATCATGTCATTCTTTACACATTCAAGGTGGTTAACCTTGGATTTACAATAGAAAATACAAAATAAAAGTCCAAGTAAACACAAAATATAGAAAATCCAGGTTTTCAGCTCCTAAAATAAGTTGTCAATTATAATATGATGACACAAAGTCACTAGGGACAGTATAAAAATGTGGGTTTACACTTATATAATAAATCTGACCCTAAATATGTAGCATTAAATATATATTATATCTATGTGTGGTGTGATCATTTGAAATCAAGTATCCACATAAAATTAAAATTAAAAAACAATAGGCTGTAAACTGTACAAAAAAACTTAGAAACACGGAAACACATTTAAAAACTATATCTCATATTGAACTCAAGTACAAGACAATGAGAAAGGCAACGTTCCTCCTGTGATTTTAAGAAAAATGCATAACCTCAACCTAATCATGAAGAAACATCCAGCAAAGCCAAATTAGAGGGATATGCCACAAAACAACCAGTATTCTCTAAGGCACCAAGATGTGGCGTGACAAAGCATGAGGAACTGTCTGAGACTAGAGTAGACTAAGGAGACACAAGACTTAAATGAATGGTGAAATCCTAAGTTTGATTCTGGAATAGAGAAACATCAATGGGAGAATGATGAAATCTGAAAAAGATTTAAGATTACCTAGCAGAATAACCTCAATATTAACTTTCTGGTTTTTATCACTATACTGAGATTATGAAAGAAGTGAACATTTAGGGAAACTGAGTAAGGGTGTATGGAAACTTCGTATTACTGTGCAATTTTGTTAAGTGTGCGATTACAGTCAGTTCTACAGAAGTAGAACTTCTGTAGAACTGACTTCTGTAGAAACATGCTTGTTTGAAGCACCAACCTTTCCTACATGATTAATATATTTGGGAACAATATGAGCATAACAAGAATCTACTTTGCTTACATGTAGCTTCTTCTCTGGGACACTCATTAGGTGAATACAGAAAGCTACATCACTTGAACTGAGTTCAGAGAACTCACTTGGACAAAGACAAGATGTATATACCTCCAATGCTTGCTAACTACCCATTCATTGTTTACTAGAATCACACCTGGCATTAGCACTTTCACCACTTTCCAGATGCTCTACCTTAAACTATTTCACAGATGCTTCCAAGTGGCAGTCGTGGTAACAAGCAAACCTTTGGTCTCTTTAAAGCAGAGGACAATATTTACTGTAGTATTCCTCATCCTTTAACATCTGCAAAATTTTGCTACCATTTTTATTAGGTGCTTATCTTTTATTAGTATGTTAACTGATGAAGTTTTAGAGTGCTGTGATGCTAAGGAATCTCATTTTACTGCAGTTATGCACAATGCAGCAATTTTTAGGAATACATTTATTTAGCATGTTACAGTAAAACTGTATTTCAAAGTAGGTTTTTTAAAATAACATTTTTGGAAGTCTTAGTATCCTAAATATTATGTATCAGTACAGAAGTATTTTGCAAATGTTTAAAATAATTAAGTACTACAATTGGATGATTTTACTCATATGTGGAATATAGATAAATAAAAGAACTTACAAAACTAAACCAAAAGAAAGCCTACAGATATAACTTTCAAACTGAGGTGGGAGGGGGGATGTGAGATGGGAACAAAGGGGCGTCAGAACCAAGTGGTATTTGCAGGAGGGGTATGGGTGCTTTGGAGGTAGGAGGGGGTATGACTTATGCCCTGTGTCATACAGTGCTGTAAATCAATGCTACCACAATAAAAAAAATGAAATAAAAAAGAAACAGTCTAAAAAATGATTAAGTCTAATGATGCAGCAACTAATGGGAGTCACTACAAAGTACTTAATATGTCACTGGATTCAAAAGTAGCTTAAAAATCATGGATCAAAGACTGTAACTACAAATCTGCAGATAAGTGTACTAAGGAACACTAAAGTTCAAATAGGTTAAAGGATATTCCCAAGTAAACAAGTTATGTTCCTCTCTTCTACTTTAGAATCAAGAGTTTTCAAAGACACTTGTCTGAACATATTTACCCAATGTCTAGTCAATCCAAGACTTTATTCAAGGTGGTAGGGATACAACAATGAACAACACTGGTAATGGCTCTGCTCTCAGAGAACTTGCATTCCAGCAAAAGAAATAAAATAATCTTAGAGGGTGATGATGAATGGCCCGGTGGCCTGGAGACACCCAGGGGCTTCTCTCTCTGTGTGTTTCTGTCTCAGGAGGAAGGAATTCAAGATCAAGACCAGAGTTAGGCCAAAAAAAAGCTGAAATTTACTGATAGATTAGAGGGAAGACAGGAAAGCTCTCTGAGGAGAGAGGTCCTGAGTAGATAGCTGCTGAGGAGGCAAGGAATAGGCACCTATATGAATATGGTGGGCAAGGTGAGAGGTTCAGCCATTGGATGTCTCTGCCTTGTGTCTCCAGCTGATTGGTTGGGACCTGTGAGATCTCCTAGTTTGCTAAGGCCCACAGAGTCTCCCAGCTTACCTGGTCTGTCTTTTGAGAACCAGCTTTGGTGTGTTGCTTTAGTTTTGTGTCACTGTGTTGGTGTCCTGACATACCATTTTAAACTGAGCGGGGGGGGGGGCACCTGAACCCCATCAACTATTTCTTGTTCAGCTTGATGGATGAATTTGAGGCACCTGGGTCTGGAAACGCCCAAACTTGGGGCAACTTCCTGGTTCCCACTGATTGTTTATCAGATTGACAAATGGACCTAGGGCACCTGGGCTGGGAGCAACCTGTTCCCAAATAACTGTCTGCACCCATTTCCTAAACTCCTCATTCAATATTTACTAAAAAATTTAAATGTGACAGTACTGGCAAGACTGGGTGAGAGGTGAGTGAAGTGATTATCGAAAAATACGGAAATAGGAAGTCTCTCTGGTATCAACAGAGTTAGCAACTAAAGATAAGGTAAAGCAGAGATGAAACATTCTCAAAGAAAAAACACAAGGTCCCAGGAAGAAAACTATCTCTACGTAATCAAGAAACAGCAAGAACAGAATCTAAGTGTATTATTATATATATTACAATACACTTAGATTCAGAAAATCAGTTGGGGGGTAGATCACATATAACCTTAGATTTAGTTTTAATTCTGAGTGCAAGAGAAAGTTATACAAAGGTTAGAAGCAGGGGAGTGACATTTTTCAATCTGTAATTTTAAAAAATTATCAAATTATGTGAAGACTAGACACAAAATGCTATGAGTAAAAGCATTCTGGGGTGACCAATTAAAAAGTTACTACAGCAATTAAAAGAAAGTGTGTTAAATTGATGGCAGTTTGTGAAGACGAAGATGAATGGATAGATTTAAGATCTATCTGGGAAAGCCACACCAATGAGGCAGAAGGCAGAGAGCTAGGGAAGAGGAAAAGTAAAGGATGACTTGAATGAATGGGAAATCTCTTACTGAGAATACCACACCTAAGTGGAAAAAGACTCCAAACAAAGACTTTTATTTTGACCAAGTTACTTTATAATGACCACAGACAGGATGAGTTACTCTGGAAGCAAATCTAATCTACCTCAGAATTTAAATATCTTAAATGGTTAGGATTTTGATTATTAGTGTATTATATGGACCATTCCTAAGATATTAATAGATAAATATCAAAGACTTTGATTACTAAAAAAAAATAAAGTACAATACATGTGAACCCAGTGTCTACAAACAAAAATAGTGTAAAGTAATAATGCCAAATCTCAATCTCTTACCAGAGGTTTGGGTTGTTTTATTTTTGCTTTACGTTTAGGTAGCATGTTTAGGGGAAAAGTAATTTTTTCTCAAATATAGTCTACTGGAGTTTAAATCAAGGACTCAGAATCTCTAAAAGCACTAAAAATCAAAGTGCTAATTTCAGGTAAATTTACAGAATCAGAATATCCATGCTTGTGGAAATTTACAAAATGACTGGCCTTGTGGGCACACGGTATTAGGCCTCATCCCTTGGGGTTGGGAAGAGTAGGGCTGGGGATTCATCTTGTGAGAGATGGCGAGTCATCAGCATGTGGAATCGATGGTCAGGGTGCACTCTTAACCACAGTGTGAAATCCTCTGGAACTGCCATTCCTCCTCAACAGAGCATCCGGTAGCATTCAAGATACCAACTGCTCTGTCAGCATGAATCTCTGAGTGATCCACAAAGGCCCCGGTCAACCCCAGCGAACATGTACTTTGAACAAAGAAGAAAAAAAAAATCTTTGTTGCTTAAACCCCTGAGATTACATGGTACTAGTTACAACAGGATAACTCACCCTGTCAGTTAGGCACAATGTTTGTCAGTGAGTTAGAACCTAGAAAACACATTCAAAGGGGTTGCAGTTCAGAAGAAAGATGTCAGCAGCATGAAAAATTGAGCCTCATCAGCCTTTCAGGCAGAAGCAAAGTTGGCTAAGGAAAAAAACAATCTGAGCCAGAGATACTTAGGTTCCATTGATTGACTGTCCAAAAGTTCCCATTCAAGTATTAATTATGCATTTATAGCAGTTATATACTAGAAACAAGCTAAAACACAGAAGATAAGGCAGTGTTTGTATTCTGATGCTCAGCCGTTACTTCAGTTTTCTTAACTTTCTTGGGAAGTTTTCAAAGATTAGTACATATGTCCATTAAAATATGAAAATATCAGGAACAATCTTATTTTAGTATTCTCAATTTTGAATTACTCAGTCTACCTTTAGCTAAAACTGTTTCCTTTCCTTTTTAAATATTCATAGTTAGGTAAATATTTTTAGCAATCCCTGATTTCTTTCCTCATATTCTATGACACTACATTTTCTTCTCCTATTGCCTACATGCACTTTATCTTCTTCTGCACTGCTTTTCTTTTTCCTGAAAATTAACTGCAGTTAAGTCTTCAATACCCAGTCCTGCAAGGCTGGGTGACCTCACTCATGCTGTACTTTAACAGCCAGTTACCCCCAGATGGTATTCCATACAATAAAATCTAACTTAGACCTCTCTATTGAGTCTCTATATCGAACTGCCTGTCCTTAATCCCAGGAGCTCAAAATCACCTAATGTCACTTATCCAAATTTAACCTATGCTCTCTTGCAAAGGATGCTGCAAAACCTTTTCTACTGTACCCCACTGAGTGAACATCCCCCACCATATCTCCAGTTACATGATCCAGAACCCTAAGACTTACCCTCAACCACTCCTTCTACCTCAGTCCACAGAACTAAAACATCACTGTCCTTTTATTTACAGACCCATACATTTCAAACAGCTCCTAAATCCGTCTCTCTTCTGTCACAGCTATCTCTGTCAAGCTACCAGGCTTGCCCTCTCTCAAGTGGATCACTCCAGCTGCCTCTGATTAGGTCCAACATCTATTCTTTCCACATTCTCAAACTTATTCTTCCCATTGAAGCAAATGGAGCCTCTGAAAAATTTAAATCTTGGAAAGTCATCTACAGAAGTCATATTTAAACCCCTTAGTGACATCTTTCTGCTTTTATGAAAGTCTAAAACCTAGCAGTGGCTTACAAGATCCCACAAAGTCTCTAACCTCATCCTGCTCCATGTTTCCACTTACTCCACACTTCCATTCCAGGGGGTCATCTTTTTAGTTTTGAGAACTCTCCATACTCCCTCTCACCATAATGCTCATTTTCTGAAATACTCTTTTCTCCCATGTAGTAGACAGAATTGTACCTCCCTTCCCTGCAAAATAAGCCCTAGTCCCTGAAACTATACTAATTTACATGGCAAAAGGGACTTTGTGAGTAGGAGTCAAGTTCTTGACAAGGGAAGATTATGCAGAGTTACTCAAATGAGCCCAAGATACTCAGAAGAGTTCCTATAAAAGAGAACGTGAAGAGTTCTCTTCAAAGAGACTTGAAGATGCTCTGAAGAAGAAAGGCGCCACAAAGCAAGTATGTAACATAAGCACCTTAAGAAGTTGGAGAAGGTAAGGAAGTGGGCTTTCCCCTAGAGCTTCCAGAAGGAACACGTGCCTACTAACATGCTCACTGTAGGATTCCAGCTCTTCGAAACTGTAACACAGTTAAATTATGAAGGTATTGGATTAGTGGTAGTTTGCTGCCAAGGGCACAGGACACGAGGTGTTCTACTGATCTCAGGTCAAATGGACTTTTTAAAACTTCCCTGAAGTTTTAAAGTTAGGTCAAATGACCCCTCTATATATTGTCAAAGCATCCTTGTTGTCACCAACTAAAGTTTTAACTGCACAACTATCTATATAATCATTTGATTAATACGTTCTCCTTCACTACACTGGTGCTCCACAACTCTAACAGTAGCATCTAGCTTTGTGGGAAAATCTTTGGCCAAGTGCCCGGAACACAGAGGATAGGATGCACGTGGGTTTTTCAGCAAGCACTTAAAGAATTACCTGCTGTCCTCCACCCATCAGTAATGCTTTCCTGGAAGGCAATGTGTGAAGGACACTTTTTTAACCATCCTGTTCAGCACTGAGAGGGTTCTTCATCTGAAGAGCTGTTTCTTGAACTCAAAGAAATGTTCTTCTATTATTTGGTTGTTTCTCTCTCCACCTGAAACGCCTATTAGGTAAATACTAGACCTTGTGTCTACCATACTATTTTGTGCCCTTTATGCTATACTTTGGAAGAATGCATAAAGAACAAGAAGCTCAATCTTTGCGATTATGAAATTTGATCATTCACTGTGTTATTCTATTAGTCTGTATTGGAATTTTAAATGTAACCACTGAAATAAAAAGAAAGACTTCTAACTGATCCTAAAAGTGAGTTAGGAGCTATCCTCTCATCACTTGAAAAATATACTATATTTTATTATGTTTTAATGTTTTATTATAGAACTTGCTTGCTGTACAAACTCCATCTTCTTGAACATGAAGTCATTCATGATGCTGGCTTCTTAACTATCTGGCAATTCTACTTGAACAAGATGACCTTTAACCTAACTCTAAGGGTTATATCTTTTTGTTTTTTAATATTTACTTTTAGTATCATACAAAAGTATCTTTGCTGTTGGTCTCCTTGGGGTTGTCCCTCTCCCCATAACATCCCCCCTCCCACCCCACACACCCTGTCACTTTCTCCCTATCTCCTTTCTCTTTACTGTTCACTGATTCATGTTTAAACCTTTAGTCTCTTCTTTTTCTGGAGCAGTGTCCTTTTCCTGGGTGAGGACCTGTGTTCACCTAGGTGTTGTGTCTTTTACTACAGCCTATCTTTGCAAATTCTGTGGGAGGATCAGGACGGAATATGGCTGGGTTGGGCTGGCAGTTTTAGTTTTGTGGGAGGAATTCCATGCTCTCTGAAGGGTCAGCAGTTGCCTGAAATACAACTATCTGTAACCTTCAGAACGCTGGTGGTCTGAATGGTGTTCCAGTCAACCTGCCTACTAAAGAACAGAATTTTTAGCAAAAAAGCAATTTTTCAGGCCGGGCACGGTGGCTCGTGCTTGTAAGCTTCAGCCTATGAAGCGGCCGGGGCCAGGGATCGCGGTTCGAGTCCCGCCTGGGGCCCATAGTGAGACCTAGTCCCAAAAAAATAGCTGGGCGTGGTGGCGCGCGCCTGTCATCCCAGCTACCTGGGAAGCTGAGGCTGGGGATTGCTTGAGTCTGTGGTACCCCGGGCA